>CAUYQU010007299.1:0-20077 GCA_963574635.1 Cheracebus regulus
AAGGATATCCAGGACTTGAACTCAGACCTGGAACAACTAGACTTAACAAATATTTACAGAACTCTCCTCCCCAAATCCACAAAACATACATTTTTCTCAGTATCGCATTATACCTATTTTAAAAGTGACCACATAATTAGAAGTAGATCACTCCTCAGCAATTGCGTAGCATTTCACAGGTTTAAATAAAATATTGGTTTTCTGCTTATTTGTTATTTTCATCCCCTATTCGTTCCTGTCTCCATTGTTAAGCACAATTATTGGCATAAAAGAGGTTTTTAATACCCATTTTTAGACTGCATTCTAGCCTGGGAAATAAAACAAGAATCCCATTCTCTCTCCCTCTTTCTCTTCCTCTTTCTTTCTCTCTTTCATTCGTTTTTTCCTTTCTTTTGCTGTTTCTTTCTTTCTTTCTCCTTTTCTCTCTTTTTCTAAAAAAAAAAAAATAAACAAAACTGAGAAATCCTCATTCACACTATAAAAAACTAAGAGAATAACCAAATAAATAAAATCAGAGAATGGAGACATCATAACTGATAATGCAGAAATTCAAAGGATCATTAGACACTACTATGAGAAACCATATGTCAATAAGTTGTAAAATAGAAGAAAAGGATGAATTCCTAGACTCAGACTATGAGGAGTAAACTATGAAGAAATCCAAAATATGAATTCACGAATAAAAAGTAATGAGAATGAAGCCATAAGAAAGTCTTCCAGCAAAGAAAAGCCCAGGACCAGATGGCTTCACTGCAGAATTATACAAATATTTAAAGAAGAACTAATACCAATCTTACTCAACTATTTCAAAAAGTAGAGGAGGAAGGAATACTTCCAAACTAATTCTGAGGCCAGATTTACTCTCACACAAAAAAACAAAGATGCATCAAAAATGAAAACTACAGGTCAATCAAACTTAAACACATTAAAAGGAACATTTAGCAAGACCAAGTGGGATTTCAAAGATGATTCAGGATACACAAATTAGTCAGTGTGATATACATTTTAACAGAATGAAGGACAAAAATCATATGATCATTTCAATTAATGCTAAAAACACATTTGATAAAGTTAAACATTTCTGCTTGGTGAACAACATTAAAAAAATGATATAGAAAAATATACTTCACCACGGTGAAAGCCATATACAACAGATCCATAGCTAGTATCTTATGGGACAGGAAATATTTAAAGACTTTCCTCTTAGATCTGGAATACCAGAAGGATGCCGACTTTCACCACTGTATCTAACATAGCACTGCAAGTTCTAGGTAGAGGAGTTAGACAAGAAAAAGAAAAAATGGCATCCAAATTGGATTGGAAGAAATCAAAATTATCCTTGTTTGCAGGTAACATAATTATATTTGGAAAATCTTAAAGATACTATTAAAATACTATTAGAACTAATAAACAAATTCAGTAAAGTTGTGGATTCAAAATCAGCATACAAAAATCATTAATGTGTCTATATGACAACAGCATACAATCTGAAAAAGAAATCAATAATATAATCACACTTACTATAGCTACAAATAAATACAATACTTAGAAATAAACTTAACCAAAGAAGTGAAACATCCCTACAATGAAAACTATAGAACATTGATACAAAAATTCAGGAGAACCCAAAAAATTGAAAGATATTTTGTGTTCTTGAAGTAATGAAATTCATATCAAAATACCAATGACATTATTTACAGAAATAGAAATAGTATCTTAAAATTTATATCGAGCCACGAAAGATCCAAAAAAAGCCAAAACTATCCTGAGCAGAAAGAACAAAACTGAAGGAATTGCATTACCTGACTTTAAATTATACTACAAAGTATAGTAACTAAAACAGCATGTTAATTGCATAAATATAGTCACATAGGACAACAGAATAGAATAGAGAGCCCAGAAAAAAATTCAGCCTCCTACAGAGAACTCATTCCTGATGAAGGTGCCATATGCTGGGTAAAAGACAGTCTCTCCAATAAATGGTGCTGAGAAAATTGGATATTTATACGCAAAATATGCAGAAGTCTGAAGTCAGATCCGTGTCTCTCACCATATACAAACACCAAGTCAAAATAAATTAAATATTTAAATTTAAGACTTCAAACTAGAAAACTACTACAAGAAAACATAGGAGAAACTCTCCAGGACATTAGCCTGGGTGAAGATTTCTAGGCCCCAGATCACAGGCAAACAAAGCGAAAACAGAAAAAAATATGTTATTACATCAAGTTAAAACACTTTCGCAAGGTAAAGTAAGCAATCAACAAAGTGAAGAGACAACCCACAGGATGGGAGGAAATACTTGCTAAGTATCCATTTAACAAGGGATTAATAACAAGACTATATAAAGCGCTCAAACAACCTGATAGGAAAAATATTTAATAATCTGATTTGAAATGGGTAGAAAATCTGAATAGACATTGCTCAAAAGAAGACATAGAAATGGCAAACTTGTATATGAAAATGTGCTCAGTGTCATCAATCAACTCCTCCTTCTTACCCTTTCCTAATTCCTGTTTTCCCACACATACATTTTTTCCCTGCTATGTAAATCCCTAATTGTAGTTGGTTGAGGAGGTGGTTATGAGGTTGATCTCCTGTCTCCTTGGCTGCAGCACCAAATTAAAGCCATCCTCCCTCACAATACTCCTTGTCTCAGTGACTGATTTTCTGTGCAGCAAGAAATGTCACATTGGCATTTTGGCAGCAAATATAAATCAGAAGATTTAATATTTTTAATCTGTTCAGTCTTCTCAAATTGATCTACAGAGTTAATGCAATTCCAATTAAAAATTTAAGCCGAATATTCTTTAGAAATTGACCTGATTCTAAAATATATATGGAAGTGCAAGAGATTTAGAATAGCAAAAACAATTTCAAAAGAACAAAGAAGTTGGAAAATGATGCCCGATATAAAGATGTGAAGACTTCACTAGGCGGAGTGTGAGCTGGACAAGATTCATTGATGTCTACTGGGCTGAAAACCCGAGGTTGCTCCTCTTCTCCACAGTGAGCTGTGGCATAGGAGGAGTCCTTTCCTGGAGGGTTGTCACCATGGCTTGAGAAAGCCCCTGGAATCCCTGTTTGGTCAGTGCTCATGTCCCTTTAGAGAGCCTGCTTGCAGGCTTGCCCCACCTTGCCCCACCCTGCCCTACTTTGACCCATCCAGTAACCTGGTGCTGGAGCACTAAACAGTACTCCAGAGAGCCCCGTACCATGCACTGCTCATCACCAGCGACACCTTAATACTTCCCCTTTTAAACAAAGGCCAAGTGAAAATGCCACTGCCATCAGTTCAAATTCCTTTCACCTGCAAGCACAATCTACAGGCCAGGAGGTCTGATATCATTGTATGGTGCTCAGTTGGCTCTTACCCACAAGCACCACCTACTTGCCTGTAGGGTGAATTGCACAATCCAATATAATTTCTGCCAACGGAAGTGTGCAGCAGTGTGAAAGTAGATGCATCTCCTGAGGCTTCCACTTCCCCATCCCTGTAGGAGACAGTGAGCCTGACCACACACACAACTCACAGATTTTACAACCTGCAAAGAACAACCATTTGAGACATCTGCTACATTAAAGCTATCCATAATCAAGGAATTCATACAATGTCCAGAATCCCTAAAGGCATATTGAAAAAAGGCAAATGATCCTACCCAACATACACAATAGTTACACTCTAAAGGGTAAGAAAAATTCAAACAAATGAAAGCGAATTCGAAAATGAAAAGTAACAGCTTCTACAGATGAGAAGAAACTGACACAAGCATTCCAGCCTCATGAAGATAAAAAAAATCCTTTGACCCCTCCCAAATGACTATACTAGATCTCTAGGAATGGATCCAAAACAAAGTGAAAATTCTGCATAACAGATAAAGAATTCAAAGTATGGATGTCACCAGAATTCAACAAGATTCAAGATAAAGTTTAATATAAAAACAAAAAATAATAATTTAGAATATGGAATATATCTACATTAAGAAAGAAAATAGAAATTTTGGAACTAAAAAAATTCACTAAAATAATTTCAAAATAAAATGGCAAGTTTTAAGAATAGACTAGACCAAGGAGAAGAAAGTATTTCAGAGTTTGGATTAACCCAGTGAGACACAATCAAAGAAAACAGAATTTTAAAACACAAACAAAACATTCAAGAAATATTGGTTTATATAAAACAACCAGACTTACAACTTATTGCCATTTCTGAGAGAGAAGAAGAAGAAAAAGTAAGCAACTTGGAAAACATATGTGAGGGAATAATTCAGGAAAATTTTTGTGATTCTGCTAAAGAAGTCTACAACCAGATTTCAGAAATTCCAAGTACTCCCGCAAGATACTGTACAAGAAGACCATCTCCAAGGCATATAATTATTAGGCTATTCAAGGTAAATGCAGAAGAACAGATTTTAAGGTAACTAGCAAAAAGGGCAAAAATACCTGTAGAGGAAAACCCATCAGCCTATCAACAGACTTCTTAGCAGAAATGCATAGCTTGTAAAGACAAGCTAGAGGAGATTGGGGTCCTATTTTTATCCTCCTTAAAGAAAAAAAAAATGCCAGCCAAGAATTTAATGTTTTGCCAAACTTAACTTCATAAATGAAGAATAAAGAAAATCTTTCCTAGCCAAGAATATGCTAAGGATATTCAACATCACCAGACCAATTCGACAAAAAATGCTCAAAGAAGTTCTAAATATGAAAATGAAAAACAATACTTGCCATCATAATAGCTCACAAAAGTACAAAACTCAGAGATCCCGTAAAGCAAATACACAATTGAAACCACAAAGCATCTCAGTAAGAATACTATGACAGAACTAAACATCATATATCAATACTAACTTCAAATGTAAACAGCCTGAATATGCCGCTAAAAATGTCCTGGATTGGCAAATTGGATACAAAGACAGGAAACAAACTTCAGCTGCTTTCAAGAGACCCATTTCACATGGTGTCACACCTATGGACTAAAAGTAAAAGGATGGAGACCAATCTATCATGCAAATAAACAAGCAATAAATTGCAGGGGTTGCTGTTCTTGACAAAACAGATTTTAAACCAACATTAGCAAAAAAAAAATGAGAAAGGGATTGCATAATGATAAATAGTACTCTTCAACAAGAATATTTAATTATCCTAAATATATTTACACCAAACATCAGAGCACCTGGATTTATAAAGCAAATACTACAGCGATATAATAATACTGAGGACTTCTCGCCACAGTTAAAGCATTAGACAGAAAATTGAGGCAAAAACCTAACAAATAAATCCTGGACTTAAACTGAACCCTTTACCAAACATACTTAATAGATACATACAAATTATTCCACAAAAGAACCACAGAATACACATTTTTCTCATCTGCACATGGGACATTCTCAACAATTGACCACATGCTTTTTCAGAAAGCAAGTGTCAATTGGTTTTTTTAAATGGAAATCATATCAAGCATCTTCTTGGACCACAGTGGAATAAAATTAGAATCAATACTAAGAGGAATTCTAAAAATTATGGGAGTTTATGAAAATTAGACAACTTGTTTCTTAATAACTTTTTGTTTAAAAAAGGCAGAAATCAAAACTTTTGAAACAAATGCAAATAAAAATGCAACATATCAAAATCTCTGCGATATAGTAAAAGCAGTATTAAGAGGAAATTTTATATGCCTACATCAAAAAATAGGAAAATCTCAAATTAACCTAATGCTCCTCCTAAATGAACTAGAAAAACAAGGACAAATTATAAACAAAGCTGGCAGAAGAACAGAAATAACTAACGTGAGAGTCAAACTAAATAAAGTGAGTATAAAAAATCCAGAGGATTGATGAAACGGAAAGTTTGTTCTTTGAAAGGACAAATAAAACTAATAGACGGCTAACTAGATTGAACAAGAACAAAAAACAGGTAAGCTTCAAATAAGCACAATCAGAAATAAAAAAAAAGTTGGCATTATTACTGAAATAAAGAAATACAAAAGATCCTCAGAGATTACCATTAACATCTCTATGTACACAAAGTAGACAACCTAGAAAAAATGGATCAATTATTGGAAACACACACAGCCTCTCAAGATTAAACCAGGAAGAAATTGAAATACTGAAAGACAATGAGTTACTGGTGTCAATCCTACTGAAACTCTTTAAAAAATCAAGGAAAAAGGATTTCTTTCTAACTAATTCTACAAAACCAGTATCATTCTGATGTGAAAATCTGGCAAGAACACAACAAAAAAAGTAAACTACAGACCAATATCTCTGATGAACATAGACACAAAACTTCTCAACAAAATACTAGCAAACTGAGTCCAAGAGCACATCATAAAGATAATTCATCCTGATGAAATGGGTTTTATTTCTGGGATGCAACTGAACATGTGCAAATCAATTAATGTGATTCACCATATAAACAGAATTAAACAAAAATGCCATATGATTATCTCCATAAATGTGGAAAAAACTTTCAATAATATCCAGCATGCCTTCATGCTGTAAATCCTCAACAGTCCACATATCAAAGAAACATACCTCAAAATGTTAACAACCATTTAGGACAAACCCATAGCCAACCTCATGTGTAATGGGCAAAAGTTGAAAGTGAGATACCCTCTCACAATAATCAGAATGGTCATTATTAAAAAGTTGAAAAAAAACATTTTCATGATGATACAGAGAAAAGGGAATGCTTATACACTGTTGGTGGGAATGTAAATTAGTACAACTCTTATAAGAAACAGTATGGGATTTTTTTTCAAGGAACTGAAAATAGAACTACCTATCCACTCAGCAATCTCACTACTAGATTTCTACCGAAAAGAAACAAAATCATTTTATCAAAACACGCCTTCACTCACATGTTTATCACAGCACTATTCAGAATAATGAAGTCATGAAATCAACTAAAGTGTCCAATAATGGTAGACTGGTTAAAGATAATGTGGTGCATATACACCGTGAAATACGACACATCCATTAACAAGAATGACATAATGTCCTTTCTGGCAACAGGGATGTAACTGGGGGCCATTAACCTAAGTGAATTAATGCAGAAACAGAAAATCAAATACTGCACACTCTCACTTTTAATTGGGAGCTAAACAAAAGGTATATATGACCAAAAAGATGGCAATAACAGAAACTGGGGACCCCAAAACGGGGTAGAGTGAAAAGGAGGCAGGGATTGAAAAACTACCTACGGATACTATGTTCACTATTTTGGTGATGTGCTCAGTAGAAGCCAAAACCTCAGCATTACAAAATATACCCTTGCAACAAGCCTGTACATGCAGCCTCTGAATCTTGCTTGTTACTTTTAAAAATAAAATATTTCACAATTATATTTCATATAATAACTATCCTATTACTGTAAAGGGACAAATAGGTTATTGGAAAAAAATGGAGAACCAGAAAGAGGATATCATAGATATCACTGATATTTCACAAATGTGGCTAATAAAAAGAAATAATTTCATCAAATAGTTCTGAAACAACTGCATATTTGTAAGACAAAAAATAATCTTTACCCTTGTTTCCTACTATATATTAAAACTAGTCAAGGAAGGATAATATACATAAATATTAAAGCTTTAAATGTAAACCTTTTAGGTAAAGCCTAGGAGTATACCATCATGACCCTAGAGTGTGCAATGATAAATAAGACACAAATAATGAAATAAGAGGAAAAAAGACAAATTTTACTTTATCAACAGTAAATGCATCTGCTCATCAAAAGACACATTAAGAAACCAGAAAACCAAACCACAGACTGGGGAAAATATATTCAATATATTTATATAATAAAAGACATATCTAAGATCTGAAGAATCTCTGCTAACTTATATATACAATACATAAAATAAATAAATACATGATTTGGAAAACAGTCTATTTAAAATGAACAAAGTTTTAACAGACATCTCATAATAGAAGAAATGTAAATGACCATTATGCCCATGAAAACTGCTTGATATCATTAAGCATCAGGGAAATTCATATCAAAATCATAAAGAAACCCAATTTCACACTCACTAGGATGGTTATAACTTAAAAGACTGACAGTAGGAAGTGTTTATGAGACTGTGGAGCAAGGAACACTGCTATATATTTCCGGTTTGAAAATTTTTGCAACCACCTCTGAAATTACATATAAAGTTAAATATGCTCCTACAAAATGGCATGGCAATTGCATTCTTATGTATACACCTAAGATTATTGAAAGCATAGATCCACCAAAAGATTAGTGTAAGAATATCCAGAATATTGGCACAGAAGAGTGGCTTTCCCTCTGTTTTATTCTTATAATATTAGCCAAAAAACAAACATAGCTCAAATGTCCATCAACTGGTAAATGCATAAACATACTGTGATGTAACCTTACAATAGAAAAATACTGAGCAGTGGAAAAAATTAACTACCTATATAAACTACACAGATGAACTTCAAAATTATAATGTTGGTATAGACAGTTCATAATGTATGATTCAATTTATATGAAATTCTACAACAGGCAGAACTAATTTACAGAGATGAAAAGCAGAGCTTTAGTTGCGTGGAGTGAGGAGGATAAACTGGCAAGGGGCATGAGAGAGCTTTCTGGTTTGGTGGAAGTGCTTCATACCTAAATTGGGATGGTGGTACAGCTGTGTAAACATATGCCAAAAGTATGCCAGACTGTGCACTGTAGAAAAATTAAACAAATGAAAGGTAACAACCTACTTGAGATCAATTCTGAACTACAAATATGTTTACATATAATTGTCAGGATAAATTAGAAATCAAATTATTGGAAATAATAAAACTTTACAGCTTGCAGGACATGTGATATATAAAAATCAGCAGTGTTCTAGCAATAGTCATTTAAAAATTGCCATGACATAGTTACATATCAAGCAGTGTTCCTTAAGATAGGGTCACAATGATATATAGAAAATAGTAGCCCCAAAATAGATCTTCCCATACAGAACACATTGCATGTGTCAGAGGAAGCATTTAGAAATCATGGTGAAAGCAGAAAGAATGGGCTATTCAAATAAACAATGTTGGATTATTTTACTATTCACAGGGGTGCATTTAAAGTGGGTTTTCACCTTCTTCTCTGCACAAAAGTAAAATACATGTTGATAAAAGAACTAAATGAGTACCTGAATTTTAAAAAACTCGAAGAAAAAATTAGGAATATCCTTTAATGACCCGAAGGCTGATGCAATAAGCACTACACATGTATTAACTGGAGTTGAAATTAACTTTGACCAAGAATCCCCGTCCCTCTGTAGACTGTCACTAAGGAAGGTGCCAGTTGAGTCAGTAGAAATTGGGAAATTCTAGGTGCTCCCTGGCCTTTATAGAAACATAGACTGAAGTAAAATATGACTTAAGAAATTCTAAGGATTGATAGGATTGAGAAAATTCCAATTATAGGATGTAGGGTGGCACCACATAGTATAGAATCATGTATAGCACCTATGATTACAGGTATTTGAATATGAGAACTCTCCAAGATAGAGTGGTGATTTGTGGAATCACATTTCCTACTTTTTGCTTTTGTTTTTGTTCTTCAGGTAAGGTGGTGTCATTCAATATTTCTGCCTGCCAATTTAACCATGAAAGAGAAGGATAATTTTATGGTAAGTTGAGGGCATAGCTGGGTGGCCAATGTGCCTTACTAAACTTTATTACCATGAGAAATATCGGTGAACAGCAAAAATTATCTGTATGCCAACAGATATAAATCAGGCAATTCTATACCCAATCCCATATTTCCATTTGAACTTGACAAACTGCAAGTTCTGACATCACCAGGACAAATTTACACACAAAACCCTGGACTTTAAAGGAAGAATGGCTTTCCCTCTGGCAGTCTGCTTTCAGTTCAAGGCAGTGCCTACTACTCATTTAATTTTTTTTTTTTTTTGCTGGCTCCTTAAGTCATTGAGTCTGGGATACCAAGCAAGCTCCTTTTCTCTGATCTGCTTCTCCTAGCCCAAAGAAAAGTGATGGACGTGGATTGTTTGCTTTTGAGAGGCGGTAAACATGTAGAGATAAGGCCCCAGCTCTGAAACAAGACTCCATAAAATGAAATCCAGACTCTTATCTCTTAATAGTTGTGTGAACTGTGGTAAATGCCTCAGCTACTCTGTGCCTTAGTTCACTCATTTGTGAAACGGGCATGCAGTCTTACCTTTTTTCATAGAGTTAGTGGGATTAAAATAAACAGTATCTGAATAGTAAGTAGTAACAACAGTACCTGTTACAGAATATATGTTCCTTAACCGTTATTTCTCTGTAAAACAAACAAAAACAAACAAACAAAAAAAAACACACAAAAAAAGCCTGTTTACTGTGCTTTATTGGAGTGTAGGATGTTTTGCATTTGGTTTGTTTTTGTATCTGTACTAATACCCAATGTTGCAATACCTTCACATGATTTCTCTAACGTATTGAGGCTGTTTCTATAAATTGCATATTAAATTCATTAATTCATTGACTTAGAATTCATTTTATAACGATCTGTGCACAGACAGCCTCCCTCACAACACTCTGTTATCGTTAAGGATGCAAATTATTTCATTTCAATGCCTGTAGTGACCAGCACAGTGATTGACATGTTCACTGTTTACAAATGAAGGGATGGGTGTCAGGGGAAGAGGCCAAGGGACTCAAAGCACTTTAGAGCCTGGAAATACCTTACATTAAGTGCTGCGAACACCAAAAAGGTCATCAGACATTTCCAAATACCCTCTACCACTTTTGTAAGGCTCCCAGGTTGAAAAACCACTACCTCAGATGGAATTTCTTCAGTCCAGGTGATATGGCTTGAATTTCTGTCGCCAATCAAATCTCGTGTCAAATTGTAATCCCCAGTGTTGGAGGAGGGGCCTGCTGGGAGGTGATTGGATCACGGGAGTGGATTTCCCCTTAGACCTTTTCCTGATAGAAACCAGATTGTTTAAAAGTATGTGGCGCCTCCCACTTTGCTCTCTTCCTCCAGCTCCAACCACATGAAACATGCCATCTAGGATGAGCAGTGAACAGGATTACTGTCTTCCCTAATGAACTATTGTCATTGGATAAAAGGCATCTACATATTTTTTCCAAAACAAAGCATTCCTTTTATGAAAGGTGCAAATATACAATGTGTTACTAAAATATCTAAATAGGATCCTGGAAAATACAAAATATTGCAGGTGATCTTTAAAAACACTGTACAATTGGTCAGCTGGTTATAAAAAGGTTGTAACAAAAGTTAACAAAAATAAAAATAGAATAATAATCTGTGGTGTGTTGGTAACTTGTAAAATAACCAGAAAGAGATCAGCTTAACTGACCATTTTATTTAATTACTTAAACTATATCAGACACCAAATATCATAGACAAGTGAAATTATATATTATAGATTTTTAACATTTAAATTATGTCTTACTTTTATTCATCACTCTGTGTGTCTACGTGCTGTCCTTTGTCCCCACAGCAAACAGCAATCAGGGTAAGTCATAAGAGAGGCAATGTTTGTTTTGTTATCTGAAAGATCAAGAAGGACAAAAGACATTCATTTAAATTACGGAGTCATGCAGAAGATCCAGCCTTAATACTTAAGCTTTCTGAAGCAGAAAGACAAGGAAGAGAGGCAGGGAGGAGAAAAGGGATGGAAGGAGCTAGGGAGGAATAT
Organism: Cheracebus regulus; assembly: GCA_963574635.1. Lineage (NCBI taxonomy): Eukaryota > Metazoa > Chordata > Mammalia > Primates > Pitheciidae > Cheracebus > Cheracebus regulus. The sequence goes on from CAUYQU010007299.1 coordinate 11,669, forward strand.
ATATTCATTGGAAAAGATAAAACAAAATTTTCTATATTCATAATTGATTTTATTTTCATAATAGAAATCCCAAAATTGTCTGTAGATAAATTTCTAGGAATAACAGTGAGTTTAGCAAGTTAAGGGGTTATAAATTATATTCAAATCTTTATTTTTATTTATTTTTGTCTTCTTGATCTAATGAACTTAAATGTATTTTGTATTGAAATGTGATATTTATCTAATTATAAAGTTGCATTTGGAATTTGATATTTCTATTTCTCCTCATAGTACTTTAGTTTTTATTTGGCATTTAATAAAGTTATAAAGTTAGACACAATCTATGTTTCTGACTATAACTTGTTGATGCCCTTTTAGAATTTGAAATATATAATATTATTCTTTCCCCTTATGTTGTCACATATTAAATTTGTTATCACTCCTTTCATTTGCTTCACAATTGTCTGACATTTCTTTATTCCCTTCATTTGTCATCCATATTTCAAATCTTGTGTGTGTTTATGCCTGGGTGCATTTTGTGAACCACTAGTGCTATATTATTTTCCTTTTCATTCCTAACTTTTCTTTTGTCTTTCTCTGCTTTCCTATATGTAGAGAGAATTCTCTTTTGCTGGTTACAATTATAATTCTATTTTGCACTCTTTTTGTGGTTACCTCTATTCTACTAATTAAACCCTACTCATATCCTGTTTGGTCTGCTCTCATACTGCTATAAAGAACTACCTGACACTGGGTAATTCACGAAGAAAAGAGGTTTGATTGACTCACACTTCTGCAGGCTGTATGGGAAGTATGGCAGGGAGCATCAGTAAACTTGCAATCACAGCACAAAGCAAAGGTAAAGCAAGCATGTCTTACCATGGCAGAGCAGGAGAGAGAACAAAGGAGGAATTACTGCACATTTCCAAGCAACCAGATTTCATGAGAACTCACTAGAACAGTAAGGGGGAAATCCACTCTCACAATCCAGTCAACTCCCACCAGGTCCCTTGCCAACATTAGGGATTAAAGTTCAACATGAGATTTGGGTGGGGACACAGAGCCAAATCATATTGTATCAATTTTCTCTATCAAACTAAATGTAGCAATGGTTTTATCTTCTTAAGAGGACAAGAATCTTATTCTTTGACCACTCTCTTAATCCCTGCCTTACTAGTATAATCTATAATTTTAGTTTAGGACTGTCATAAACATTTTTTTTCTTATTTTGCTATTTTGCAAACTTATAGAGTTCTTCATTCACCTTTACTTACCATTTATTTATTTTGACACTTACTCCTGGTTATTTTTTACAATGGAATGGAGCTATTGCTTTAGGAAATTTTCAAGATATAAATTTGTGCTTTAAGTTGCTGAGGCCCTATGTCATAGCACATTGTTGTGCTCTCAAAAATATTATTGAAGTGTTATTTTTTAAGTATTAAAAAAGTAAATTTTAGTTTTGTGTTTAGTTAATTAAGGAAATTTTTATTTTTAAAAATTGTACTTTAATTAAAATACGAACTTTAGTTAAGTTCTAGGATACATATGCAGAATGTGTTATATAGGTATACATTTGCCAGGGTGGTTTTCTGCACCTATCAACCCATCATTCATTAGGTATTTGTCCTAATGCTCTCCTTCCTCTTGCCCCACACCCCCACAACAGGCCCGTGTTTGATGTTCCCCTCTCTGTGTTAACTTATAAGTGAGAACACATGGTATTTTGTTTTCTGTTCCTGTGTTAGTTTGCTAAGAATGATGATTTTCATCTTTATCCCTGTTCCTGCGAAGGACATGAACTTACTCTTTTTTATGGCTGCATAGTATTCCAAGGTGTATATGTGCCACATTTTTTTTAATCCAGTCTATCATTGATGGATATTTGAATTGGTTCCAAGTATTTGCTATTATAAACCGTGCTGCAGTAAACATACCTGTGTGTGTGTCTTTACAGTAAAATGATTTATAATCCTTTATATATATACCTAGTAATGAAATTGCTGGGTCAAGAGATTTCATTTCATGCCAGTTAGAATGGTGATTATTAGAAAGTCAGGAAGCAACAGATGCTGGTGAGGCTATGGAGAAATAGAAATGCTTTTACTCTGTTGATGGGAGTGTAAATCAGTTCAACCATTGTGGAAGATAGTTAAGGAAATTTTTAAAAGTCATCTCAACTATGTTTAAGTGAATAGTAAAAGAGTGTCAACTACATGCATAGGGTGCATCAGATATTGGGGATAATTATACTCTATTTGACTTTTCTCTTTTTCATGGTTATTTTAAAATTTTATCAATGTAATGTTTCTCTTTGTCATGTATATCTTTTAGAACTCTATGTGCTGTAAAATTTGGGGACTTTTCAACTTTTTTTTGCAGTCATTTCCATTGTTAGAAAATTCCCTCCATTTATTTATTTCTCTGTCTTTTGGTAATTTATATTAAAACAATATCAACACATCTTTTATGACTTAAGCTTTTATAAAGTTTTCATCTGTGTTAGTCTTCCTGATGCATGCTGGCTGAATTCTTTGACTTTTCTCTCCAGTTATTAATTCAAATATGTTTTCACAGGTCAGGATGAATATCATTTGATAATATTCCTTATTGTGTTATTTACAGTTTTGACATTAATTTTTTAAATTAATCAACATTTCCTTTAAAATTGACATTTCTATGTTTTTTACTGAGAAAGGTAGAGAGGAGGTCATTTTACTTATACATTTTAGTTGATTCCATTATTTTCCATTTTTATTTGGTCTCTTTTTGTGAGGACAAATATGTGAATTTATTTTTAAATTAGCCTCACAATCTTTGTCTTTTGACAGAATAATTTTGTTCATTTACATTCATTTTTATAACTTCCTATATGCTTTATGCCTCCATTACTTTAATTTTATAATGTTTTATATTAGGGTGTTGATTTATGCATTTTGTTTTCTTTTGCTTACTTTTCCCGGGTTATTAATGACCTTATTTCTTTGCCTCACCTAGATTCTGGTCTAGAAGTTTGGCAACTCTATTATGATTTTTGGTTTGGCTTGTATTTGTCATCCTCTCTTTAACTGTAACGTATAGCTTTATACTTTGCTAATAATAAATCTACAATATGTAATAAGTGAACTTCTTATCAAACAACTGTCTACACTTTTACAGTACAGTTATGATATCAAAAAACCTATATTCTGTATATTTTCTCCTGCAAAACTTATTTTTCCCAGATATAGTAAAACTATTATTAAATTTTCCCTTTGAGCATATAGACTTAGCTTATTTAAAAATACTAATATATTATAAATTTCCAATTATATTATCTATCATTTTTAGATACTCTATATATTCTGAGAATAATTCTGTTTTGTATACTCTTCATTTTCTTACTTTGAGATCACTCTTCTGGTTGACTGAGTTTTCATCTTGTTAATATCAGTGAGCAATAATTTTTGCCATGTAAGATATAAACTTTATATATTTTCTCTTTTATTTATTGGGACTATGATTCTAAAATTATGCTTTTTCTTTTCATTGTTTAAGTAAAACTTGTTAAAATATTTTCTTTATGCTGATAATTTAAGTAAAAAAAAAATTTGGGGGCTGTTCACTATGGTTCATTACTGTAATGCCAGCACTTTGAGAGGCTGAGATGAGAGGATCACTTGAGCACAGGGCTTCAAGTCCAGTCTGGGAAAGATAGAAAGATCCCATCTCTATAAAAAATTTTAAAAATATTTTAGGTGGGAGTGATGGTGCATGCCTGTGGTCTGAAGTACCCAGTAGGCTGGAGTTGAAGGATTGCCTGGGACCAGGAGGTTGATGCCGGGGTGAGCCATGATTGCACCACTGCACTCCAGCCCAGGTGATAGAGTGAAACCCCTGATTTAATAATAAAAATAAAAATAAATATTAAAAAAAAAAAGGGCCAGGCACAATGGCTCATGCCTGTAATCCCAGCTCTTTGGGAGGCCAAGACGGGTGGATCAAGAGGTCAGGAGATCAAGACCATCCTGGCCAACATGGTGAAAACTCGTCTCTACTAAAAATACAAAAAATTAGCCAGGTGTGGTGGTGTACACCTGTAGTCCCAGCTACTAGCGAGGCTGAGTCCAGAGAATTGCTTGAACCTGGAAGGCAGAGGCTGCAGTGATCCGAAATTGTGCCACTTCACTCCGCCCTAAACAATAGAGTGAGATTCCATCTGGAAAAAAAGAGAGAATTTCTTTTCCTTATATGTAATAATATAATCTAAAAATACAAATATTTTTGTGTTTCTTTCCAAACCTTCTGCTATGGCTTTTTTTTTCTGATTTAATGCACAACATAGAAACTCTTGTCCAATATTGAACAGAAATGGTGAAAATTAGCCTTTTGCTTTTTATTCCCAATTAAACAGAAAAAAATCACAACATTTTCCCAATAATAATATATGCTCTAGATAAAAGGTAAGTACTTAGAGTTATAGTTTCAGATAAAAAATCTCCTTCCATCTTAAGTTCACTGTTTTTTTAAATGAATGCATACTGTTTTATCAAAAATGTGTGCATGTGTTAAGAACAGTATTTGAATTTACCTCTATTATATTAATACACAGTACATTACATTAATGATATTGAAAGAAAGAATATTTTGTTTTAAACTTATCTTGAGCATATTAAATTATTATTGTCTACTGTTGGATTCATTTTGTTAATATTTTCTTTAGGATGTTTTGTTTTGTGAATAGATGAGTGAGATATGTTTGTGATTTGACATTGTTAAAACATTCTGTTCAGCAGGTTTGGATGTCTTACACAAATGAGTTGAGTTGTATTATTATTTGTTTAAATATCTGGTAACAATGCAGTGCTAATGTCTTCTAGAACTGAAAATGTAAAGACATTTTTAAGTACCATTTTTTAGTAAAAATAAGACCATGTTTTTTCTATCATTTTACACTGATTATGTACAAATATTTATATACAGTTGCATGATTTTATTCATATTATCCTCTCATAATCTTTTAATTGTCTATTAAAAATGTTTTGTCCCATTTTACTCCTGATTCCTCACAGGTTCTTTTTCATCCACTTGTTTTGTTGCTTACTGAGAGTCGTTTGTTCAAAACCTCTGACTATATTGAGAATGATGTTGCCCCATGTGGGTGCCCTGAGCACTGCACAGGCCTACTGATGCTGTGGGCTCCACAGAGCGCACTGGAAACTCTGAGTGAGGTTTTCCTTTGTCTGCATGAGGAGTGAGCTACAAGAACCAGCATCTTTAAAGCCCCTAGAAGAAGCCTTTAGCCCATGATAGAAGATAAGCATCCTAGTTTCCTTCCCTTCAGGTAGATAGAATAATTGTAACCTAAACTGTGTTGGAATTCCTTGGAGAGTGTCACAGAAGTCCAGGGTAGGAACTTTAACAAACTTTGTTGGATTCATCACTTCCTTGTGTCACTTCCCAACTTCTCCCCGATCTCCAACTCATCTGCTCAAAAAACTGTATCTTTCTACTCAAATATGCTTCTCATGCTCTCCAAGGAAATCTATTTTAGAGAAATTATTGCAGAATGCTTTAAATGTTCATATCTATTTGAGAGTAATGTTAGTAAGGGTGTGCACATTTAGACCGTTATCCCTTTTGATAGCTGAAACATTTCATTTTTATGGAGTAAACTGCTTTATCTCTGTTAAACCTTTTTACCTCAAAATCCCTTTGCCCTAAGATGGATATAACATTGTTTATATAGTATATCCTTTTCGTTTTTATATTTTTAATCTTTTCATAAATTTATATTTAGATGCCTTTGTTACCAACATGGTTTATAAAGCTAATCTCAAAACATTTGACTTTTAATTACAGTATTTAATCAGTTTATATTAAATGTACTTCTTGGCCAGGCACTGTGGCTAGCGCTTGTAATCCCAGCACTTTGAGAGGCTGAGGTGGCTGGATCACTTGAGGTCAGGAGTTCGAGAACAGCCTGGCCAACATAGTGAAACCCCATCTATACTAAAAATACAAAAAAATTCACCAGGCGTGGTGGCAGGTGCCTGTAATCCCAACTACTCAGGTGGCTGAGGCATAAGAATCTCTTGAACCCGGAGGGCAGAGTTGTCAGTGAGCTGAGATCATGCCACTGCACTCCAGCCTGGATGACAGAGTGAGATTTCATCTCAAAAAATAGTAAATAAATAAATAAATGTAATGCTAATATACTTGGATTTAAATATGGGATTGTATCCTGTGCTTTCTACATGCTTGACATCTTCTATGATATATTTTTCTCTTTTTAACATTTTATGAATGGATTATTTTACCAGACAATTTTCTTTCTATATGTTTAGAAATTATACCGTCAATTTCCTACTTTTAAATTGAATATTCTAAATTGAAATACAAAGCCTTAATAAAATTAAAAGATTACCTACCTATATAATGTGAAAAATATTTGCAGACCACATATTTGATGAGGACTCAATATCTAAAATATATGAGGAACTCCTACAACTCAATAGCGAGCACACACGTGCACGCGCACACACACACACACACAACCAGAGATTAAAATGGGCAAAAGATCTCAACCACATTTTGCTAAAGAAGACATGCAAGTGGCCAACAGGTATGTAAAAAGATGCTCAGCATCAGCAGTCATTAGAAAACAAAAACTGCATTGAAATGTTAGCGCTGCTGCTATCCAAAAGATGAAAACGCAAGTGCTGAGGAGGATGTGGAGAAGAGGCAAACCTTTTACATTTTTGTTGGATTTGTAAATTGTACAGTCATTATGAAAAGCAGTTTGGGGACTACTAATAAAAAATGAAAATAGAACTACCATATGACTCAATTCAACTTCTGTGTATGTATCCAAAGGCAATGCAGTATCCTCACCTTCATATTAAAAGAAGCAATATTTGCAACAGCCAATATACAGAAATAACCTAAATATTCATTAATGGATGAATGGATAAAATATTATGGTGTATACATCTGTCCAGTGGATTGTGATCCAGCCGTAAAAAAGAACTTCCATTTACAACGTCATAAAATAATCTGGAAGACATTGTGCTAAATGAAATAAGCCAGGCACACAAATAAAAATATTGCATGATATCATTTATATGAGAAAGCTAAAAACAGTTGAATTTAGACAAACAGAACAATGATGGTTGGCAAGTGCTTGGGGTGGTGAAAGTGGGAAGATGTTGGTCAGTGGGTACAATCTTTCAGATATAAGAAGAATACATTCTAAAAATCTAAATTACTGTATGATAACTATAGTTAATAATAATGCATTGTATACAATAAATTTGCTGAGAGTAGCTTTTAAGTTTTTTCACTGCCAAAAAAGGAACTATGTGAGGTGATGGAGACAATAAAAAGAACATATTAATAAAAATGATAGGGATACCATGAGAGAATCCAAATGAGAGTAGTAAAACTGGTATATTGTGGAACTGTTAGGGTAATGAATAGAGCTAGGTGTAGTTCCTTAACCCTCTGTGTTACTGTTTAACAGCAGTTAATGAATAAGCTCTGATAAATGAATTGTTCATTTGGACATGTGGCATGTGGTCAAGCGATACACTCTTTCAGATATGAGATGTGAACAGTTAAAACATTTTTTTCTGCTAGTCCCTATGAACTAGCAGACAGTGCATCTGGACAGATACAACATTTTTAAAAAAGAATATTTTTTTAAAGACAAATTTGCTAGACAAATGCTCTTTGACTACTCATTATCCCTTCGTATTTTTCTGTCTGTAATCCTGAATATTGTAGGAGGATATACCTCTGTGTTGCTCTCAGTACAAGGTGCTTAGGTTATTGTACTTTCTTAACTCCATCCAGCCTTTGAAATGAAGCTACTGATAGAAGCCTAAGGCAATTTCCCCATCACATTCTCCTAGAGAATGCACTTGCTTCAGTGTGAATCAGTAATTTAAGTTCAATCAATCAGTTAAAGAATAATACTTTTCCCAGGAATTCTAGGAAAAAAATCATTCCTCCTAATTTATGGAATTTTAACATGGAAGGATGAAGACTCAGAATACGCCGGCATTGTATGACTATTAAGTTAAAGAGGCTACCTGAAAATGGGACAACAATGAGTAAGAAAAATGACAAAATGAGAATACACGTAACGAGATTTTGATAAACATGCTCAAGACCCTGATTCTAGCATCCCTTACAAATAGACAACCACTGAAATGTTAAAGTATGTAAACCTATGAATCTCCTTCTTTTTATTTAATCTTAAAAATAATGCCCATCAATGATAGACTGGACAGGGAAAATGTGGCACATATACACCATGGAATATTATGCAGCCATCAAAAACGATGAGTTTGCATCCTTTGTAGGGACATGGATGAACCTGGAAACCATCATTCTCAGCAAACTGATACAAGAACACAAAATCAAACACCGCATGTTCTCACTCATAGG
>CAUYQU010007300.1:0-33841 GCA_963574635.1 Cheracebus regulus
AAACTCCGCTCCCTTCACCACCCCCACCCAACATGTTATGCAACCCACACGCACAAAGTAACGGCTTATCAAAAAACCAACCCTCCAAAAAAAAAAAAAAAAAAAAAAAAAAAAAAGTGTGAAGGTCACTATTCTTTTATCAAATAAAACAGGCTTTAAACCAACAACAGTGAAGAAGGAAAAAGAAGGGCATTACATAATGACAAAGTGTTCAAGAAGAAGACTTCACTATCCTAAATATATTTGCACCCAACACTGGAGAGCCCAGATTCATAACACAATTACTTCTGGGACTAGGAAAAGATTTAGATAGCCACAAAATAATACTAGGGGACTTAACCATTCCATTACCAGCATTAGACAGATCATCAAGGCAGAAAACTAACAAAGAAATTCTGGACTTCAATTCAACACTTGACAGTTTGACGCTAAAACACATGTACAGAATACTCCACCCAACAACCACAGTATATATATTCTTCTCATATGCATATGAAATATACCCTAAGATTGACTACACGCTCAGTTATAAAGAAAGTTTTAATAAATTCAAAGAAAAATAAAAATCATACCAACCATCTTCTCAAATCACAGTGGAATAAAAATAGAATCAATACAAAAAATAACTCTCAAAACTACAAAAGTATATGAAAACTAAACAATTTGACCCTGAATGACTTTTGTGTAAACAACAAAATTAAGGAAGGAATAAAAACATTCTTTGAAACAAATGAAAACAGAGACACAAATACTAAAACCTCTGTGAAACAGTGTTAAGGCAAAAGTTTATAGGGCTAAGTGCCTACTTCAAAAAGAGAGAAAATATCAAAATAATATCCCACCGAAAGGAACTAGAACAACCAGATCAAATTAATTCCAAAGCTAGCAAAAGAAAGAAAATAATTAAAATCAGATCACGACTAAATTAAATTCATACCCACACAACCATACAAATATTCAGTGATATAAAATGTTTGATTTTTGAAAGGATAAACAAGATTGATAGACTACTAGAAAAGGTAACAAATGAAAGGGAGAAGGTACAAATTAGCTCATTCAGAGATGATAAAGGCGATGTTATAACAAATCCCAAAGAAATACAAAAGATCTTCAGAGATTACCATGAATGTCTTCATACATACAAAATCTAGAGGAAATGAATAAATTCCTGGGAAAATATAACCTCCAAAAATTGAATCAGGAAGAAACTTAAACCCTGAACAGATCAGTAATGAGTTACTAAATTGAGTCAGTAATAATAATAATAATAACTAGCAATCAGAAAATACCCTGGAGCATATGGATTCAGAGCCATATCGTACCAGCCATATGAAGAAGAGCTGGTACCAATCTGACTGAAACCATTCCAAAACACTGAGAAGAAAGGATTCTTCCCTAACTCTCCCTGAGACCAGCATCATCCTGATGCCAAAACCTGCAATACAGAGACTTCAGGCTAATATTCCTGATGAACATAGATGCAAAAGTCTTCAACAAAGTACTACTGAAACAAATCTAGTAGCTCTCAAAAAGTTAATTCATCACAATTAAGGAGACTTTATTCCTGGGATGCAAGGTGGTTCAACATACACAAATCAATAAATGTGATTCACCACATAAACAGAATTAAAAACAAATACCACATAAGCATCTCAATAAATGCAGAAAACGCCCTCTATAAATTCCAACATCCCTTAATGATAAAAAGCCCTCAACAAACAAGCATCAAAGAAACATACCTCAAAATAATAAGAGCTGTCTATGACAAACCCACAGTCAACCTCACATGGAACAGGCAAAAGCTGGAAACATTCCCCTAAGAACCGAAGCAAGGCAAGGATGTCCACTCTCACCACTCCTATTTAACATAGTACTGGAAGTCCTAGCCAAAATAATCAGGCAAGATAAAGAAATAAGAGATATCTATATTCAAAAAAAGGGAATTAAATTATCTCTCTTTGCTGATGCTATAATTCTAGACATAGAAAACCCTAAAGACTCTGCCAGAATGACTTCAGTAAAGTTTCAAGAAAGTTACAGAATGAATGTATAAAAATCAATAGCATTTCTATATACTGCTAACATTGAAGCTGAGAGTCAAATCAAGAATGCAATCTCACTTACAATACCCACAAAAAGAAGAAAATACCCAAGAATACCTCTAAGCAAGCAGGTGAAAGAATATAAATCATTCTACAAAAAGACACATGCACTCCAGGCCGGGCACAGTGGTTCATGCCTATAATCCCAGCACTTTGGGAGGTCAAGCCAGGCAGATCACCTGAGGTTGGGAGTTCAAGACCAGACTGATCAACATGGAGAAACATCATCTCTACTGAAAATACAAAAGTAGCCGGGCATGGTGGTGGGCACCTGTAATCCCTGCTACTTGGGTGGCTGAGGCAGGAGAATTGCTTGAACCCGGGAGGCAGAGATTGCAGTGAGCCAAGAGGTTGCAGTGCACCATTGTACTCCAGCCTCAGCAACAAGAGCAAAACTCTGTCTCAAAAAAAAAAAAAAGGCACATGCACTCATGTTCACAACAGCCCTATTCACAATAGCAAAGTCAAGGAATTAATCTAGGTTCCCATCAGTAATGCATTGGATAAAGAAAATATGCTACATATACACCAGGAACACTATGCAACAATAAAAAAGAATAAAATCATGCCATTTGCAGCAATGTGGATGCAGCTGGAGGCTATCATCCTAAGTTAATTAACACAGAAACAGAAACCAAATACCACATGTTCTCACTTGTAAGTAGGAGCTAATCATTGGGTTCACGTGGGTGTAAAATGGGACTAACAGGCACTGAAGCCTCCAAAACTGGGGGATTAAGGGAAGGAACAAAGGCTGAAAAACTTCCTATTGGATATTATGTTCACTATGTGGGTGACAGAATCAATAGACACCTAAACCTTAGCATCACGCAACATACCCTCATAACAAACATGCACATATTTCCTTGAATATAAAATACAAATTAAAAAATAAAAGAATTTTTAAATGAACAACATGTTTAAAAATGGACAAAATACTTAAAGGACTGAACTACTTTACAATCCCATCAACAGTATATGAACAGTCTCTTTTTTCCACAACTTCACCAACATCTGTTATTTTGTTTATTTTTAAATTATAAATACACCTCATCAAAGAAGATATAGACATGACAACTAACAATATGAAAATATGTTCAACATTATGTGACATTAGGGACTTGCAAATTAAAGCAAAAATGAGATACCACTACCCACCTATCAAAATGGTCAAAATCCAAAACACTGCCAACATCAAATGTTGGCAAGGATGTGGAACAACAAAAACTACCATTCATTGCTGGTGGGATTGCAAAATGATGCACCCACTGTGGAAGATAGTTTGACAGTTTTTACAAAATTAAACATACTCTTACATACAATCCAGCAATCATGATCCTTTGTATTTACCCAAATAAATTGAAAACTTATATCCACACAAAAACCTACACATGAATGTTTGCAACAACTTTACTCATAACTGCCATAACGTGGAAGTGACCAAGATATCCTTCAGTAGGTGAATGCATAAATAAACTGTGGTACATGTAGATAATGGAGTATTATTCAGTGGAGGGAGGAATGAACAGGCAGAGCACAGAGGATTTTTAGGGCTGTGAAATTGGTTTGTATGATACTAAAATGGTGGATGCATGCCTTTATACTTTAAAAAAAAACAAAAGAATGTACAGTGTCAACAGTAAACTCTAAATATAAACTACAAACTTTGGGTAATAACTATATGCTAATGTAGATCCATCAGTTGGAATAAATGTATCACTCTGGTGTGGGATGTTGATAGTAGGAGAGGTTGTGCATATGTAGGGGCAGAGAATATATGCAAATACTCCATATTTTCCATGCAGTTTGACTTTGAACCTAAAACTACTCTGAAAAATAAAAGATTATTATTTAAAAAAATTAATTAAGTTCTGGCATGCTTCCAGGTTCTACCAGGAACTAAAAGCTTGATTACAAAATATCAGTGACTATGCAAAGAGCTTCCCATGATGAATTGCGATTGCCAGATCCTCAAGTTCTTATGGTTTGTAGGTTCTAGAGCAATTTCTTATACAATGGAAATGATACATGGGGGATCAATGTTTGCTACAGCCAACATTAGTGAAATAAGTGAAAATGTGGCTAGGATTTTCATTTTAGCCATTGCTATTGTATTGTCACTTCCTACCTATGGCCTTGTGAGAATTTCCTGAATTAGGAAATGCTTATGCCTAACTTAGAGGTGGATTGGCTCCATATGTTGGTGCAAGCCAAAAATGAGCCACTCCTAAATTGCAATCCTACTCAGAGTTGTTCCTAAAAGTTAGAGGTGAGGGGAAATTCTCTCTGTGGGTAGAGCTGTGAGTATTCCAGGTTATCAACTTGTATGAAGGAATAAATGGCCTGATATAAGAATATAAACAATGGCTTGACTGGTTGGTCAAGGGCCTTGCTATGGTCTGAACATCTGTGTCCTCATAAAACCCATATGTTCAAACCCAATCCCTATTTTGATGGCATTTGGAAATGGAGCCTTTGGCTGGGATGATTAGATTGCGAAAATAGCGGTCTCATGAATGGGATTAGTGCCTTTATAACAAAGGCCCCTTCCCCAATGTGAGGACACAGTAAGAAGGTGACAACTACAAAGCAGAAAACGAGCCCTCACCAGACCCTGAATCTGTTGGTGCCTTGATCTTGGACTTCCCAGCTTTGAGAACTGTGAGTAATACATCTATGTTGCTTCTGAGCCACCTAGTTTATGGTATTTTATTATAGCAACCTGAATAAACTAAGATAGGTTTAAAATATTAGAAAAATAGAGGCAAGGGGTTTAAGGTTAGTAACATATGGATGGACATGTGAAATGGAGCAAATTGGAAAGATCTGTGCCCATGTCATTGCCCACCAGAGATTATACTTCACAGAGAATGCACTTATGATTCCAGTGGACTTGATGATTTTTCCAGTGGACATCAGCTAGACTCTGTCTTTAACCATCCCAGTATGCAAGAGGTCCATGAACAGAGAAGGTATGGTGGTAGAAATAAAATTTATTTATGGATAGAAGCTCCCTCTTACCAATGCTACTGCTGAAGCTTGACTTATCAATGGCCCTTGGTATGGTACCATACCTCAAGGGACCAGGCTGCCACTTGATGGTATGTTAATTGCAATCGATCTCTATTATTCTGGAGAGGTCAGCAGTTAGTCCTGAGTGGAACTGATACTTAGACCAGAGAGTAGCATGCTTTCCGTCCATCGTGCCTCTGTCTGCATCACAATAAGGGCTCTATGAGACCTAGTTTACTGATGTGGGGTCTCTTACGACGTAGCTTCATAGCTTTAGGACAAGGAACCCATTTTATGCCAAAAGTGGTGCCTTGAATGACACGTGACCCTTGTATCCATTCTTTCTCACATACACCACAAACACACTCAGCCTGACAGGTATTGGAATAGCTGATGAAAGGCTCAGCTAATGCACCAACTTAGATATTACACCTTGAAGGGTTAAAGTTTCCCAGGATGCAACATATACATGAAGCAAAGAATGATCGTGTGGAAGTAGGATTGGTGCCTCTTGCCATCATCCTAGTGTACCACTTTGAAAAGCTGTATATCTCATTCCCACTGGAGGTTGTATAAATTAGCGTATTCTTCAGTAAATATTAACTTTCCCCAGCATACATACACAAAGTCCATGGGAAGAGTATACTTCTCTGCTCTACTGATGTTGAATTTGATAGCGCGGTATGCTTGGGCCTTTTGGAGTATACATTTTCATACTTTGACTTTGGGCTCAGAAAAGTGCTTTGCTTTAGCCAGTGATGTGGTAGTAGAGATGATGCAAGCAAAGGTTTGATATGTGCTAGGGCAGCTGGCCTTGCTCTCCTATGTTTCTGCCATCGCCATGAGAAGAGCGTGCCCAGGTAATCTGCCTTCCTAAGAAGAGTAAGAGGAAACATGGAGCAGAATCATCCCAGCCAACCCAAGGACCCACAACTTAAAACAGAGGTTTCCCAATGGATCTGAGAGCACAATAGTAAATGTTTACTGTTGGAGGTTACTGAGTTTTGAGATGGCATATTATACAACACTAAATGAATAACACAGAGGCTCTAGTTCCAACGGAGATGGGAGACACTGCCATTAGGAAATGCAGCAACAGTTCCACTGAACCTAAAGCTATGATTACTGCCATTCACTTTGAGATTCTCTTGCTGGCAGACCGGAAAGCATTTATGCTGGCAGAGCAATCAACCCCACTAATCATGATGACCTCAGGTTGCTGCTATATAATGGGACCAGGGAGAACTATGAAACATAGCATATTCATCAAAACATCTCTTGTTGCTTCCATATTCATTATAACAGCAAGCAGGCAATTGCCACAATTATAGCCTGATAAAGGCAAAATTACCAAAGGCTTAGAGTTCTTAGGGATAAAAGCCTGTGTTTCTCCAGACAAGCAAACCAGACTAGAATGACCTAAATGGTCAAAGGTGAAGAAATTTTATAATAGAATAAATGGTGGGAAAGGAAGATAATGGAATAACACCTATGGCCTGACCGAACAAATCACAGAAGTATGGACTGTTACTTTTTCCACAAACTCTTCTGACCTAGGTCTTTATGGATTTTTTTTTTTCTTAAGAGAAAGTGTAACTACCGTGAAGAGTCAGTGACAGATTGGAATCAATGTAGAACATGAAAGGATAAAAAACTGACTGATGTGAGGTGTTGATTGAGAGGAACCAAGGAAGGAAGGAGGGAAGGAAGGAGGGAAGGGATGAAGGAAGGAGGGAAAGGATGAAGGAAGAAGGGAGGGAGGGAGGGAGGGAGGGAGGGAGAGGGGGAGGGAGGGATTATGTTGTGTCACTCAAAAATATATGTCCAAATCTTAACTTCCAGTACTTGTGAATGCGGCCTCAATTGGAAATAGGGTCTTGGAAGATTTAATTAAGATAAGGATTTTAGGATGAGATTATTCGGGATTTAGGATGGCCCCAAATCCAATGATTTGTGTCCTTATAAGAGAAGAAAGCAGGATATTTGAGAAATAGGCACCAGGGAAAGAAGGCCATGGGAAGACAGAGGAAGATTGGAATTCATGCTGCCATGAACCAAGAAACACCTGGAGCCAGAAGCTGGGAAAGGCAAGGAAGGATTCTTCCCTAGAGCCTTAGAGGAAGCATGGTCCTGCAAACGCCTTGATTTCAGTCATCTGAACTCCAGACATTTATGTTATCTTGAATGACCGAATGTGTGGCAATTTGTTGCAACAAATTGCCCCAAATATGTGAGGAAAGAAGATAAACAAGCAAGAATTGCCAAGTACTTGAAAATGTCCTAAACTTTTACATAATTTATAAAATGAGGCACCAGAAAGTGATCGTAATGATTCCTTCCAGCCCAAAACATTCATGAGTCTATAAAGGTTGTGCACTAAATAATTACCTAATGTATTTTTAAGGAACTGAGGGAAGATGAGTGAGATGAAACTCTGATGTGTTTCTTAGCTTGGGCCATGCTACAGCAAGGCTTCCCTGCAGTACAGGCTGATTATACTTAGTACATCTTTTCCCCCAAAATGGAAATAACAACATTTCCTTTGAATTGCCCTGTGAAGTATATGTGTGACGTATACATGTGAAATTTCCCTTCAAAGAATTTCAGTGAAGACTGTCTGATTCAAAATAGTTAACACAATTTTTAAATATATAAAATAAATAGATTTTATTGTAGCCTTAATGCAGCAGAGATCAAAGAAAATTGAAAATAATGATAAGTGTAATTCAGGTATAAAATATAGAGAGAAATGAACTTCATAAGCAAATTGGCCTCCAGCCTTAATATTAGGATTCAGTTCTGCAGGTAGAATTACTATGTAAAAAGAAAAAATCTTTTTTACTCAGTAACATATTTGGTTCTTAATTCGTTAATCAAGAAGGAAAGCTGGAGGTAAAAAATTATTCCTCTGGCTCATAGGCAGAGATGTAGAATGAGTAGGTTTAGAATTTGCATCTCAGAAATTCAAATATACAGAAAAAAAATACGAGCATTCTCATAGTTTTTGAACCTGGATATTCAGCTTTGAGTGATATGAATTCACTTGCTTATATATGATTTTATTAACTACACAGTTTTGCTATTCATAATCACTCCCTAGTGAGCTCATCCAGTTTCACTGCTTTGAATACCGTTTCACCATCAACAACTCCCAAATTTATGTCTTGAGTGCAAACTTCTCCTCTGAATACCAGACTCATACATCCAACTGCCTCTTGACAGCATCATGTACATGTTGAATAAACAGCTCAAACCTAACATGCCTCAAGCTCCTGACCTACTCCACAAGCCTCTTGCAACTGGTCACGGCTCCATTTTCATGAGTGACATCTCCATCCCTGTCACCATTTTTCCTTTTACATCTCACACCCAATCTTTCAAGACATTCAGTTGTCTTTCCCCTAAGCGTGCATCCACATTCTGATCACTTCTCATCACTTCCACCCTAGGCCAGTTTGATCATCTCTCACCTGGATCTCATAATCTTCTCACTGGTATTTCTGTTTACACCTTTGGCCTTCTACAATCAAATTCTCAAATAGCTGCAGGAAAGATCCTTTTAAAACTTAAGTGAGGCCAGGGGTGATGTCTCATACCTGTAATCCCAGCACTTTGGGAGACCTAGGCGGGCAGATCACTTGAGGTCAGGAATTCAAGACCAGCCTGTCCAACATGGTGAAACCCCATTCTCCTAAAAATACTGAAAAAAAAAAAAAAAAAAAAAAGCTGTGCTTGGTGGCGGGTGCCTGTAATCCCAGCTACTCAGAAGGTTGAGGAAGGAGAATCGCTTAAACCCAGGAGGCAGAAGTTGCAGTGAGCCAACATTGCACCATGGCATTCCAGCCTGGGTGACAGAGCAAGACTCTTGTCTCAAACCAAAACAACTTAAGTTAGGTCATGCCATTTCTCCATCCAGAAGCCTGCAGTTTCTTCCTTCTCGTTCAGATTAGAAGGTCCCCATTACCCACCTCTCTGGCCTTGCCTGCTACAACCTGACCCACTCACTCCTTCATGGAACCTGCTCTCTTTGAGGACAGCAGGGAACACTCCTTCCTCTCCAAGCTTTTGCTATTGCTATTTGCTTGCCTGGAATGTTCTTTCTCCAAATACCCTCTTGGCTAGCTCTCTTCACCTCCTGCATGTCTTAGTTCAAATGTCAATGTTAAAAGAAAAATGCTAGCCAAATTAGACTTAACAGAATTTCATAGAAGAAGAACAATTAGTGAACCAGGCAGCCCCCAGAACGAAAATAGGTTCAGAACGACTCTGAGGCTGTTACGTGGTCTGATTACATTGATGGACAGAAAAAGGAAAGTGACTTAAAGAAAAAGAAAATAAGGTACAGAAATATCTGGGTTGGTTACAGTTTAACATGTGCCTTATTTGAACATGATTTGAACAGCTGGCTGCCTGGGATTGGCCAATACTCTGTGATTGACACAAGAGTAGGTTACAATCTGTTTATACATTCAGTTAGGTTACAGTTCCCTGTGCGTGGCGAAATCTTTAGGCTGAACTTAAAATATGTAAGAAGACAGCTTTCGGCTCAATTGAATTTAACATCACCTTCTCACTGAGGCCTTCCTCTACTGTTTGTGTTCATATAGATCCTCCAAAAAGCAGACACCAAGATGGGGGTAATCATGCAAGGATTTTATAAGGATAAACGCCTATAAGGGAACATTAGTAGAAACCTAGAAGGGTTAAGAGAATTATATCAGGCTGACCCTGGGGGAAGGAGAGAGGGAAGGGAGTTGGGTGTAAGTACCCTACACAGCTGGGCAGTTCCAATGCATTAACCCTCTCTCTTTGCCCCAGGATACCTGGCTTTTTGTCACCTCACCACACACGGGAAGACTGTTGTCCTCTATCTGGAAGGGTTTTTTCCTAGTTTTCACTGGACCAAGTGTCACTTATTATTTCGTTCTCAACTTCATGTCATTTCTATAGAGAGGGCTTATTTAATTCCTCTATCTAAAGTAGTTTCCTCCATGTGACTCTTCTATTTATCTTTATTCTTTTTTCCTTGGACACTCTTGTCACAATTGTTAATATTGTTCATTTCTGGGATTGCTTCTTTAAATTTTTTCTCTCCCTTTAGGCTGTAAGCTCCATGAAATTTATACTAAGACTCCCTTTCTCACTATTGTGTCCCCAGGGCCTACCTAGCACCTTCCAGCAGAGTTCTTTGCAATAGAGGATACTCAATAAATGGATGCTTAATGAATCTTCAGTAAACAACCACAACACATAACTTTCTGAAAAAGTATGTCTCTTAAAAATGTTTTAGAAAATGTAAAAGAAGTGTTAAATACATAAAAGTCAGAGCAGCAAAAAGGGGATCATAAGGTCAACTTCTCAGGATGTCAATAAAGATATTCGCACCCCATGTTTCAGAATCCCCTGCTCTTTGCATAGCAGACCTGTATAGGCTGAGCATCCAAACAGCTCTGTGACTATAGCAATTTGGTCTTCAGCCTACCTTCAGTTATGTCTGCCCTACCAAGCAGGAGATAAAAGCTTCCTTGAATGCCAAAAATAAGGCCTGAGACTGTCACACTTGCTGATAGCCTAATTTATTCATTATCCTTCTGTAAGATGTAAATTCAACTTAGTAATAACTACCAACTCTAATGTCTTTGTAGACACTGATCCCTTGATATTTTGCAAATGCCTATAAGTATCACACCTGCTCCGACATTCCCATTCCCAGCAGGTCATGGCTACAGGTCACCACTAGTGAAGTCTTTAGCAATGGAGGTGCTACCTGCTGTCCCACCTACTGGCCAGGAAAGCATTATCTCTACCTGCTGCTGGGTGATGGGTGAACCAGGCCCAAATCCCCATTTGCTGCTCCTTTTTTCCTAGGACCACTGATGGTACCACTTTTGTTCGTCCAGGTCCTGTAAGAGGTAGATGCCAAGATGGGATTAAACTCACATGCATTTTATTAGGGGAAATTCCTGTGATGTCAACGTAACTGGAGTGAAAGTAAAGAGGAAAGAAAGGTTGGGTCGAGGCATCGTAGACTGCTGCATTGTCTAAGGAAGGTTCTGCAAAGCTCTCAGGAAGTCCTCAAGCCAAATTCAGCTGTGAGTGGAGTCCCATGTGTCCCAGGAATGGGCCTGCCTTAGTATTTCTGCCACCATTCCATCATTGAGCAACCCATGGAAAACATGGGCTCAGCATAAACCCAATGATGGATTTCAAGGTGAAGCAGTTGGAGCCCTTGAACTGCGTGATGGGCAGAATGTCCCCCAAAGATGTCCACATCTTCATCCCTGTAACCTATAAATATTATACCACATGGCAAAGGAGAATTTTCTTCAACTAAAGGCAGAGTGTGACAGAAGGGTAAGTCAGAGAGATTCAAAGTATGAGAAAGACTTACTGTGCTATTGCAGGAATACAGGTGGCCTTTAGAAACCAAGAGAAGCTCCAACTGACAGTCAGCAAGGAATTCAGTACTGCATCCACAGGCAATTGATTTCAGCCAAAGACTTGTGTGAGCTGAGAAGTGATTTCTCCCACAGAGCCTCCAGATAAGAGCCCAGGTCTATCAAGATCCTAATTTCAGCCCTGTAAGATCCAAAGCAGTAGAACCAGCCAAGCCTGCCCAGGCTTCTGACCTACAGGAACCATGAGATGATAATTATGTGTTGTATTGACCTGCAAGGTTTGGGGTAACTTGTTACAGCAGCAATGGAAGACTAACATACACCCTTTGTAGCTAGAGGAGAGTGAGGCGCATTCTATGGGCTTCCACACCACCCTATGTTAAGTCTCAGCGTTTGTTACTCTCCATATACATGTCACTTTCTAATAGTCTATAGCATTTACTGGTTTATTTTGTTTGTTGCCTGCTTCCCTCTACAGGGGCAAGAGTTTTTGTCCATTGTTCACTGGGGTTCAAACAGTGCCTGGAACATAATAAAATGCTTTTGAAAAATTCATTTAATTTTATAAATATTAATTTTTCTGTATTTCCATTTGGTTTGGATTTTGGCAGTATACAACTGAATGCACGGAAAAATCGGTCAAAAAGCATGAGAACAGAAGGAAGTAAAACTATAAAAAATGGGTATCAATTCCATCCATCTCCTCTTTCTGCCTAGGATTTATGTGGTCACTGATCATCTACATAGCAGCATATTTTCACAGGGTAATTAATACTTTGTTTCCAGGGACAACTAGGTACAAATCTTTTGGCTCATTGATTGTCAAGAATATGGCCAGGCCCTTCTCCCTTGTCACTCCTTAGATATACTGGAGTAACCCTCCTAGCCCAACTAAGCTGACAAGCCCAGACTTTGGCATTTTATAGTTTACAAATCACACTGACATCTATAAACTGATTTTTCTGATGAGGTTATTCACCTGAGGTCCAGTTGATATAATCTCCAACTTAGAGATAAACTGAGGCTCAGAAAGACAATCATTTGCTTAAAGTCATACAAGTAATAAGAAGCAGAGCCTGAACTCAGACTCATGACTTCCCATATGAAATCCCGCGTTCCCCACATTGTGACATGCTCCCTTTTGGCTTGATTGACTTAAAAAATGATGGAGAAGACGGGAGGCATGTGGAAACAGAGAAACTGACTTAAGAGGTTTAACTGTGGGAACGTGGGTAGACTTTGAGAGAAGAAAAAACTCTGGGCAAAACAAACTTAGGAAGAGTATTTTAAAAGCCTTATTTTTGAGTATGCTTAAAAACAGAATGCATGCATTAAGTATACACACAATCATTTGGGATTCACCCATATATTTCATTAACCAGGATGTGACCTTGGAAAAATTACAGTGGAAACTATGGCTTTAGGTATAGCTATCTCAATTTGCCGAGTGCAAAATAAGGAAAGAATCATATGCACTGCTGAGGTCAGAGCATTGTAAACTGTTAGCATTTCAAGTGCACTGTGACCTTCACCTGACGGGAGAAGAGCATCAAGCATAGACGACAAGGCTTTTCTTATATCCCATGCTGACTGCTATCCAGTTTTCCTGCTAAAATGAAGGATTACATGATTGTTTCTAGTAATGTGAATGGGGGGGGGGAGAATTATAAAAATAGTACTTGGTCATTTTATAATAAAAAAATTGACAAATAGAGAGTAGTACAAATTCTGCACTGACTGTTAATATTTTACTATATCTGTCTTTAATTTTTTGCACATGATAAATAAATTGTTTTAAATAAAATTAAAGTACTTTTAATTCTCCCTCCGCAGACCAATCCCCAGAGTCAACCACTTTTAAAGATGTGACACACATTCTTCAAGTTGATATTTTATATTTTTCTTAAATGTATGTGGGCATTGTATTTCTTTTGTGTTTTTAAAATTTTACATGAATACTGTCATACTTTACTAAAGATCTCTGCAAGGCCAAGCATGGTGGCTCACTCCTGTATTCCTCACACTTTGGGAGGCCAAGGTGGGAAGATCGCTTGAGCCCAGGAGTTCAAGACTAACCTAGGCAACATAGGAAGACCCCATCTCTACAAAAAATAAAATAAAAATAAAAAATTAGCCAGACATGGTGGTGCATGCCTGTGGTCCCAGCTACTTGGGAGGCTGAAGTGGGAGGATCACTTGAGCCCAACGGGTAGAAGCTGCGGTGAGGCATCTCACACCACTGCACCCCACGGGGACTTGCTGCAAAAAAAAAAAAAACCCTTCAATTCATTTTTTATTCAATCTAGTATTTTGATCTATTTATATTGTCAAAAATTAGTGTACTGTTCATGAATTGTAACTGCTATCTAAAATTTCACAATATGACTAGACCACAATTATTTATTCCTTCTGAATAATATTTAGTTCTTTTAAATTTTTTCTCTCATATTCCAAAAAACAGTATAGTGGATATTCTTAAAATATGACTTCCTGGAGCACATTTGCAAGAATTTATCTGGACAATATTTTTGGAAGCAAAATTGCTAGATCAGAAGGTATGCACAATTTTAACTTCACTTGATTTTGCCCAGTTACTCTCCCTGTAATGGTTGTACAAATTTGCATTACCACAGCAGTGTGCGAGTTGTTCTCCTCACATGCTTTGGTATGCAATACATACATACATATGCATACACACACACACACACACACACACATACATATATCTAGACACACAGCTATACATACCTACATATTCTGAATGTGAATTTTGATTTATATTTCAAGTATCTTCTTTTGAATATCTAATGTTTGCCTTTTTTTTCTTTTTCTGAAAGAATCTTGCTCTGTTGCCCAGGCTGGAGTGCAGTAGCATGATCACAGCTCACTGCAGCCTTGATCTCTCAGGCTAAACCAATCCTCTCACCTCAACCTCCCAAGTAACTGGAGCAACAGGTTCATGCCACCATGCCTTGCTAATTATTATTATTATTATTATTGGTAGAGACAGCGTTTTGCCACATTGCCCAGGCTGGTCTCAAACTCCTGGGCTCAAGCAATCCTCCTGCTTAAGTCTCCCAAAGTACTAGGATTACAGGCCTGTGCCCAGACTGCTGCTTGCCTTTTACACTACATTATCATACAAGTTTTACATTTGATTATTGTCAAATTCATCAGTCTTTTCCTCTAAGAGTTGAGCTCTTATGGATCTTATCCAAAAGTCCTTTCTTGACAATTGGCTATTCATATGCAGAGTATGAAACTGGTCCCCTACCTCTCATCATATAACAAAATTACTCAAGATGGATTAAAGACTTAAAAAGTCCTAGAAGCAAACCCAGGATACATGCTTCTGGACATTGGCCTTGGAAAAAAAAATTATAACCAAGTCCTCAAAAGCAATTGCAACCAAAACAAAAATTGACAAGAGGGGTCTACTTAAACTAAAGATTTTCTGCACAGTAAAAGAAACCATCAACAGAGTAATCTGACAACCTACAGAATGGGAGAAAATATTAGCAAAGTATGCATCTGACAAAGGCCTAGTATCCAGAATCTAGCAGGAACTGAAATCAACAAGAAAAGAACTAATAAATTCTTATTAAAAAGTAGGCAAAAAACATGAACAGACACTTCTCAAAAGAATACTTACATGCAACCAACAAACATATGAAAAAATGCTCAACAGCACTTTGATTCGATTTATATCGTCAGAGAAATGTAAATTGAAGCCACAATGAGACACCATATCGAAACAGTCAGAATGGTTATTACTCAACAGTGAAAAAACAACAGATGCTGGCGAGGCTGTGGAAGAAGGGGAACACTTATACACTGTTGGTGGGAATGCAAATTAGTTCAGCCACTGTGAAAAGCAGTTTGGAGATTTCTCAAAGAACTAAAGTTAGAACTATCATCAGTGCAGTGGCTCACGCCTGTAATCCCAGCACTTTGGGAAGCTGAGGTGGGTGGATCACTTGAAATCCGGAGTTCAAGACCAGCCTGACCAACATGGAGAAACCCTGTCTCTACTAAAAATACAAAATTAGCTGAGGGTGGTGGTGCATTCCTGTAATGCCAGCTACTTGGGAGGCTGAGGCAGGAGAATCGCTTGAACCTGGAGCAGAAGTTGCTGTGAGCCAAGATCATTCCACTGCACTCCAGCCTAGACAACAAGAGCAAAACTCCATCTCAAAAAAAAAAAATTAGAACTACCATTCAACACAGAAATCCCATTACAGTGTATATACCCAAAAGAAAATAAGTCACTCTACCAAAACAGATATATGCACTCTTACGTTCATCAAACACTATTCACAATAGCAAGACATGGGACCAACCCATTGACATGTCTGTCAACGGTGGATTGGATAAAGAAAATGTGGTACATATACACCATGAAAAGCTACACAACCACTAAAAAAAAGGAAATCATATCCCTTGAAGTGACATGGGTACGGTTGGAGGCCATTATCCTGAGTGAATTAACACAGAAACGAAAAACCAAAACCACATGTTCTCACTTGTAAGTGGGAGTAAACATTGGGTGCACATGGACATAAAAATGGGAACAATAGACACTGGGGACTATAAGAGAGGAAAGGGAGAGAGGGGGTAAGGGTGAAAAGCCACCTATTGCTGCCATGCTCACTACTTCAACATACCTCAGTCACACCCCAGACTTCAGCATCACACAATATACCCTTATCACAAAGCTGCACATGCACTCCTTGAATCTAAAATAAAAATGGAATTTTTTTATGTTCTTGCTTCACACTCAGTCATTGTGTTGTATATTCACTGTTTGTCATGCCAGATCCACCTACCACTCTTCTACATTCTGTTCTGTGCTCTGTAAATCCAACCTCTACAGAATCCATCAGTTGGGCTCCCTTGACCTCCAGCTTCCTCTTGGAGATCAAGGGACGGGAAGAGAGAAAATTGAGGTATTTGTATTGCTGATTGTGAAATTTTGGAAATGTTGCATTCCTCTGTCTAAGGTCATGGCTTCTATTGAGCATCCCTTTTTCTGCAACTGGAGGTCTCCACATTTTATCTGACAATTCCCTTCCCCTTCCCCTTTAAGCTTAGAGATTGAAATAATAAGGGCTGTTTGTTCTTGCCAGTCCCAGAAAGCTACACCATCTTATGTCAGTTTCCCTTAATCATCTCCACAACTTTATAACTAGTCCATTCATTTAACTCTCTTCAGTTATTGCTTTTTTCCTGCCCAGACCCTGAACAATATAGTCATGAGTATATTCTGCTATATATTATTTTAATAATTTTCTCTATTTTTTAGAATTTATATATATGATATGAGGTTAATGTATATAGTATGAGGTCAGGAACTAATTTCATTTTTACCCATGTGGAAAGCCATGTGTGCAACACTATTTATTGGTTAGTCCAGTCTTTGCCTACTGACGTATCATACACATTTGTATCATACACCAAGAAAGCACATACACTTGGGTTTGTTTCTGAGTTATTCATTCAGTTCCAGAAAGGCAAGACATTTGAGCTCCCTATATGATTAGTATGCATTTTATATTGCTGTTGTGAGAATTGAGTTAATGCTTTACTATTGATCAGTACTGGCTATTACTTTGATCAATACAGGGCACATAGAAGAGCTAAAAAAATTCATTTATTGTTTTCATCAATTTTTGTATATCTTTGCATAAATCCTGCACTATTTAATGATTATAGGTTTATAGTTAATGTTGATATCTACTGGGATATGTCTCTTTTCCTATTTTTTTGTTTTTGTTTGCTTTATTGTGGCTTGACAGATATTCCATGTGGCATTTTTATCTTCCAACAGATCCTTCTAGTATGATGGGATCTGCCATGTTTGAGGGGTCCAATTGGCAAGTAAAGTGTGATTTCAGGTGAATCCTCAGCCTTGGCCTTAGCTTGCAGACAGGCAGATAGTATAAATAACAGCACAGAGCTTTTTCCATCTTGAAGAAGTAACCTGGTCTTTCCTATTTCCCTATCAGTCATTGGGTTGCTGCAGGTTGTAAGAAGGATAGGTCAATCCCTGGGTACCTCCATCTCTCAGCTGTCTATAGGAATCAATTTGAATAGCCTCATGGTGGTTCTTGAAGAAAATTGCAGGAAAAATCCAGTAGGAATGAAGAGCACTGAAGTCAGAGGATGGCAAAAGACTGTGAGGGGCACTGAGCAGAGCACCAGCATAATCCATTACAGCAGGTTTAATCATGTCTCACCAAAAGCATGGACAGATGGAATTCAAAGCCCCATCAACGGTCACATGCAACAGCAAACCCTCCCATCCAAGAGCAATCCTTGATGTCAACAAAAAGATGTATTCAATCCCCAAATACAATCCAGCAAGCTCTATATTTTTATATAGGATGTGTATAGATGCATGTAATATTTATCAATCTCTCAGTTCTTATACTTTTCCTTTTATGACTTCTTATTCACAAAAAGAATTTTCTGTGTTCTGAATTTATTTATTTTATGCCTTACAGTTGGTTTTTTTTACTCTAATTCAATAGATAACATTTTGGTACTAGCTTTATTATTAAATAAGACTTTAGGCCCCATGCTACGGTATTTTCTAGAATTAAGCTCAGTATTTTGGAGTAAAGATAACATTAATGATGGCATCTTCACCAAAATTATTTTTGATCATAGTTGATTTTGTAAAGAACTCTCAGTATTTATAGCATATGGCTCTAGTTTTAGATTGCTGATGGGTACCTCTGTGATATATTGGGAAAACTATTTGTAGTGATGACAACCATGAAGCAAAAAGAACATGTGGGCATAACATCATTGCAGAGGGATGAAGGCTACCTTCATGAAAATAAGACAAAATTATTTGTTAAGCATGATAAATCCAAGCAAACAAAATTGAATAAAAATTTGGAAATAGCTCTTTTAGCATTTAAAAAGCAAATAATTCCTTACATTCATATAACCTTGGAAGAGATTATACAGTGTTTGGGGTCATCTACATAGAAGATTGTGATAAATAATATGACATTTTAAACACATAGTTTAACCACTGGGCTAATCTCAAGTGAAAAATGAAGTGATTGTTTCCATTAGATCCAAGAGGTCACAAAACCTAATTATTCCATTGCTTCCTCTTGCATAATCTCTGTGTCTGTTGTTTTAAGATGTTAATTCTCCAAGGATGCTATTAGTACCTCACTTTTGCACTGTTTGTCCCACACTGGAAATAGTGCAGGTGTTATAAATGTCATTGTGTTTCCAAAGCACAAGCCTCCATTAATCATGTATGTTTATGGTTTATCAAGAACTAATGTTGCTAAGTGGTAGTAGGATATTATTAGGTAATGTAATGGGATTCTGAGAATTCCATAAGAACAGTGTGCACTTTTATGCATCTGTGCCTTAGTGTGTGCCATTCTCTTGGTCCAAAACCCTCTTTACCTCTCTCTGCTATTCAATTTCTGCCTGTATTCAAGGCCCAGACCAAATATCAGCTCTTTGAAGTCTTCCCTGTTCTTCACAGCAAAAAGTACTCCCTCTCTTCCCTTTGCTTATACAAGCATTTTAATACTTATCTGATTGACTGTGTGTCTCTCTCTGCCTGCTTCTTGTCTCTCTGTCCTATCACAACCTAAGATCTTAGAATGGATTCTTCTCAAGTTCATTTCCTTAATACCCAGAAAAATACTTGACATGCAGTCAGCACTCAGTGAATATCTACACCATATGTTGTTCTTTTCTGAAGGGTTCCTTCACTCCACCAGTACCTTCATCAGTACCTACCATATGGATGCCTCCTTGAAAATGTTTGTAGAATTGAATAGAATTCATTTACATGTAACACAAATATTTGATGATTATTTTAATTTTCTTAGCACTCTCCAAATGGCAATAATAATAATACATCAATGCTTATTGTCATTGCTATTGGCAGTCCACAATGGCACTTAAGAATGAATACTTGGTTCCAGTTTTCTTCATTTTGACCAGGTGTTAATGAGAACCAAAATTTTAATTAAAATTTTACATGTCAGAAGATAAAAACAATTTTTAATGTGCTTACTAGCCATTAGGGTTTTCAGTTCTCAGAAATGTCTGTCCATATTGTTTCCCCATTTTGATACTCTTTTTGTCTTTTTCTTATGGATCTGTAGGTATTCTTTATATATTCTGGATACTTCTGGTTTTGCAAAACCTTCTCTATTCTGATTTCATAAAGATATGCCACAATATTTTTTAGGTTTAAAAAAAACCTCAACACACACTTAAGCCTTTAATGTATCTGAAATTTGTTTTCTCAAGAGCTTATCTTTTTTTCACAAAAAGGTAAATAGTTATATTATCACCACTACTGAATAAACCATTCCTCACAGAGTTAAGATACTATCTCTATCATAAAATAAGTCCTAACATGTATTTTGATCTAGATAATATCATAAAGTCACGTATAGTTGGCACTTCATATCAGTGGGTTCCACATGCATGAATTCAACCAACTGCTGGTAACAAATATTCAAAACAAAACGAATAAAACAGCAATACAACAATAAAAAATAGCACACATAAAAATACAACACAACTATTTACATAGCATTTATACTGTATTAGGTATAATCCAGAGAAGACTGAAAGTATCCAAGGATCTACATACATTATATGTAAACTGTAAGCTAAGTCATATTATATAATGGACTTAAGCATCCATGGATTTTGGTATCCATGGGGGTCCTGGAACCAATCCCTTGTGAATACTGAGGGATGACTCTGTGTAAATTTCTGAAGTAGACAGATAGTAAATGGTAGGATATCCACAACCCTGTTGGAGTACATTATTGTGACTAACAAATTCTTCCAGAGAAAATTCTGGAAAATTCCAACATTTTAAGGTTCAACAACTTTGAAAATTGTATTAATTTTGAAGGGATATTATTCTATATCAAATATTCCTATTTTATTAAGCTTGCTTTTATATACGTTTCTTGAATTTACAAACTTTATAACTGTTTTGTAACAATCGAACTATTAGGAGCCTCTTGATTTTGGCACTACTGTAGGCTAAACTAATAAGAAAACTGTATTATTGTAAGTTCAAAGAAATAAGGAATACAATATAAACAAAATGGAAAAAAAATACACTTTTGATTTGAAAGAAAGAGAAGAGAAATCCCCAGTGCTAAAAACAAAAGGAGAATCTAACAGCAGAACCGTGAGCGCACGAGCTGAAGTTATGGCATCCTGGAGAGGTATGGAATCACAGATAAGCTTTAGGGTACAGGAGCTGGGGTTTAAATCACGGTTCCAGGAAGGAAATTGTGTCTTTTCCTAGGCCCATGTGCTCTAGGTGTGTCGCTGGACCCGAGGCACCTGCAGCTCTGAGAGGGCTGCCTCCTCAAAAAAAGGAAGCTTAAAAAACTTTCTCTGCCAACACCTCTACCCAGGGAAGTGATAAGAAGCTGTAAATGAAGAAGAAAATAAACAAAAGCCTGAGCCATGCACCAGTGAATTTTACCAAATGCAAAATAAAGGAACCACCACAACAATAAATCATATGTCAAAAAGTAGCCTTGATCTTGGGAAACACTCGAATCAATCACAAACAAACGCACAACCACTATGCAGCAGACTTCAAGCCAAAGTATACATGGTTTTCCACAAAAAGCAATCTTCATCAATGTTAAACTCACCTTCCAAATTTATAAAATGCACAAGGAAATGATCCACCTTATATGTAAGAGTCAACAGAAACTGTGAAGTTGGACTATAAGAATCTCAATGTATATGAAATGTCTCAAAAGTAGTTATACATAGAATGTTAAAGATTCTTTTAAAAAAATAGAAACATAGCAAAAATAGGACATTATAAAAAATAAAAGATATTTCTTAAATAATAAAAGGAATATTTAGAAATAAAAATTTAATAATTTGAAATTTACAACTCAGTGACTAAATTAGGCTTCAGATGAGCCAGAGTAGAAGAAAGAATTCACAAGCTAGAATATCAATGTAAGGAAATTTAGTAAAATGCCACACAAGAAAAATAGATGAAAATATGAAACATTTCTTAAGAGACAAGAAATAATCAAGGAGAATGTGCAAAGAGTAGGACTACTAGGTGAAATCACAGCTGATAAATTTTCAGAATTTAGAGCATTAGGACAAATACCTAATACATACAGAGCTTAAAACTTAGATGACAGGTTGATAGGTACAGCAAACCATCACGGCTCATGAATATCTATGTAACAAACCTGCACGTTCAGCACATGTATCCTGGAACTTAAAGTAAAATAAAAAATGAATTTAAAAAATTTAAGAATTTATGTAAGACAAATCCTCAGATTAAAGAACAAAGAGTCAATTAGGACAAATAAAAACGAATTCGCGCCTGAAAAAAAAATCGTAGTAAAAGTGTGAAACATTGATAACAATAAGAAAATTGTTAAAAATCATCCAGAGATAAAAGGTAGATTGCAACAAAGAAATATTTATCCTGATAGCTGTTTCTGTATGACCGAAAACAGAGGGATATAGTCAAACTGCCAAGAAAAAATTGCCATCATCTTGAATTATAAAAGTAGCTAAACTCTCAATTAAGAATTAGACAAATATATATATATATAAATATTTGTTTTCTAAATAAGTATATATTTATATAACAGTATATATTTACATATAATATATAAATATAATATTTATAACATAATATATATTTATATATAATACATATTTTATATATATTTGTTTTATATATTTCATATTATGGAAGATATATAACATTAAAAAATTAGACAAAAATAAATACATTTTAAGGTAAATATTTTTTTAAAAATATGAATGGATATGCTTTAGGAATAAGTAAACTGAACGTGGAAGGAAGGAGGAGGATGTAAGAAACAGGAGTGAATGAAGGAATTGAAAAACATCTGCGTAAATCTAAATAAACATTGTAAAAACAACAAGAAGAAAGGCTAATTTAGGGTGAAATGATGTGAAAAGAAGGTAAAATTAAAATACTTCACAGCCACAGCATGGAAGATAGGAATAGAAAAGTGATAATGTAAATTCAAGTGTTCCAAGTTGCTCTTATTATTCAAAATGAAGTCAGGCCTATTGATTATATTAGTTGTTTAGAGTTAAATATGCAGGTTAAAAATGTAAAAAATAATTACTAAATAAGAAAACAGTTGTAATACTAAACCAGTCAAGTGGTAAAAAGATGGGGAATAAATAAGACTTTCCAAAAGAAATGGTCTGTGATCCTACAATTCCACTTCTAGCTACCTAACTGGAGAAACCCTGGCATGTGCACACGAGAAGGTATAGACAATAACATGCATCATTCATCTCCATTCATAGCAGAATGAATAAATTGTGGTAAAATTATACAATAGAACACTTTAGGCAATAAATATGAATTAATAACATCAACATTTATAATGCTGAAAAGGAACTTTGAGCACAAAAAAAAAGTATCAGAATGACAGGTTAAAATGATACCAATTATATAAACACACAAAAAGAGATCTCTATTGTTTATAGTAAATACATGTGCCATGCAAATTATAGAATCAGGCACAGGAAGAATTCATCCTCACATTAAGACAGTGGTTACCTCTGGGGAGAGTGGGAGGAGGAAATGGGAACAGAAATGTGGGTGAAATGACTTTATCTGTGTGACACTTTACTCCTTTTTGAAAAAGAGAGCTGAAGCAAATATGTCAAAATATTGCCATTTTATATACTTAAGTGATGGGTAGACAAGTGTCATATTTTCTGTATTTTCCACATATTAAACAGTCATTTGTTTTAAAATATTTTCAAAACAATTTAAATTCTTTATAAGTATACAAAGCAAAATAAGGCTTCTCTCCTCTGAAAATTTTATCTTTCCAGATTTCTCTTTTGCTTGTATATACAAGCAAAAAGATATACATATATTTTTTTTTAAAAAAAGAAGATATGCATATATTTTGAACTGTATCGTTGTACCTAGATCTACTTCATTCTTTGTATTTTTCCATAATATAGATATGTCATAATTTTATATTGACTATTCTATTGATAAGGATTTCATCTTCCAGAAGTTTTATGTTTTTTTTTTTGTCATCTTGTTTTGTTTGTTTAGGGAGAAACTGCTACAAAAATAATTTTGTAACCAATAAACTTGTATATTAATCTTTACTTGCTGCACTTTTACTTCTGCCATATAAATTCCCAGAAGTTTCTAGGTCAAAGAGTATGTACATTTTACGTTTTCATGACTTATCAATTGCTTGCAATAACAGTTGTAATATTTTATTTTTCTAGTAATTCTGCAGTATTCCACACATCCTGGCCAACACTCTAAGTCATCAATCTTTTCCAACTTTAACACGCTAAATCATTGTGGTTTTTTGTTTTGTTTTTTTTTGGTGTTGTGTGTGTGTGTGTTTCATTTTCCTGAAACTTGTAAATTTGAGTGTCTTTCCTATGTTTACTAAACATTTGTGTTTTCTTCTCTAAGAATTGCCTGTTAGTGTTTTTTTTCTCTTATCAAAATCAATGTGTTATCTGCTATGTAACTCACTCATTTGTTCAGTAAATTTATGGAACAGATACTGTGCTCCTAAGTTAGATTCTGAGCAGTCAAAGGCAATTAAGCTAAGATTGTACCCACAAAGAGTGCAGGAGAGGGAGATATGCTAATTTGAGTGACAAAGTGTTACAGGCACTGGGAGAAATGTCTGTCTAACCCGAGCGCAATGAGCTGCTTTGGCGAACCCAGGACAGCGTGGGAAACCTTAACGCAGCACGTGATGCTTCCACTGCTGGATCCTGCAAATGAGTAGGTACTTGCTTCTAGTTCCTTTGGAGTGCTTCAGCAGTCTCTCCACAGCTGGAGATCTACGCAAGTGAAAAAGGCAAAGCAAGTTGAGAAAACAGTGTGAATAAAACCGTGTAGGTAGAACGTTTAGATTAGTGCTCAGAAATCGGACCGCTGACGTAGGAAATCAGGAGGAGATGTTGCCACTTCCAAAGAGAAATGAGGATGAAGAACTTGAAGAGCCTGGAGAATATCCAGTTGGAGATATTCAGCAGACATTTGAGTAATGTGTCTGGGGCAAGGAAGAATCGTAGAAATCTAGTTGTAAGCGTCCTCAAAATACAGGGAGTGATGTGTCATTAGTTAAAGCAATGTCGAAGCTACACCAGCTCTCTGGGCTTTCTGGTGTATAGGGTGAACTAAATGTCCAGGCAAACTAAATGTCCTCCAGTTCCTGTTTTCTAAAACTCTTGTGCCTGCTTTATTGTTTTTTGTTTGTTTTTCGATATTGTTTCCCTTGCTTTTAGTTGTCACTTGATGCAGTCAAGAATCTCCTATTCCACTCCCTTTCTCTCCCAGTTTTTAATAAACTCTGCACATAGGTATCAGCTAAAAAGAAAATTTTAGGATGGTGTGTATATATTAATATCAATAGCTATTAATATATCTTACAGGAGGTGGACGAGAATCTCTCGGTAAAATACTGAAATATTAACTTCATATCTTTTAAGAACTTTGTGGTTTATATCCTGATTCAGGTGTGTTTTTCAGGATATGTTAAGAACTCAGATTCTTGAGTTCTGGATCAATGAGTCTGTTTATAGACTCAGACATAATCTTAGTACATTATGCACCTTCACAAGTAAGCTATTTATGAATTAAATTTTTAAAGGAAAGCTTTTAACTCAGAGATTTACATTTTCATTTCAGAGATGCTTGAAGATGAATCTTTAGTAGCCCTTCTTTGACCACTTTAGCTTGAACACCGTCTTCCTCAAGTACTTTATATGATTTGGGACTAACAGTAAAATGCAGATGGAGCCCTCACTATTTAATGAGATACATCACTGACTCCTTAGCAAGCTAAATATTGTTTTATAATCAAATCATTGCCTCAGATTATACTGACTTATAAATTCTTATCTGATCTTATATTTTCTTTTTTTGGCATGATATTTTATACTTTATCTTACACTATCAAAACAAGATATACACATGGCTGGAAACTCAAATAGAAGGGCTTGTAACGAAAAGAAGCTTGCTGGTTCCTCTTTCCAATCCACTTCCTTGCTCTTTAGAGACAACCCTTTAAAAATGTTTGTTTTTTGTGCTTTGGAGTGCAGCAACAATCTTACAACTTGCTCATTAAGGGTTATTGCTTATTGTTGTTTGTGGTTTTACAAGTTTTTTTTTTAGTGTCTATTGACTTCCTACTATGATAGGTGAGGGTTGATCTCACCTGTACCTCCTCACTCCACCTGTATTTATCACCTCCATGTTCTTTTACCACTATTCATATTTCTTTCATTGGACCCCTATACAATTTAAAACAACTTGCATAAACCTCCACTTTCTAGCCCAATAACCATAGACAGTTATGGACTTCCCTGCATTGCAAATGATCAGGATATAGATGCACCAGCTTTCTCTGCATTCTTTCAACTCCAATACCATCTTCCAATTTCTTATCTTATACATTGTTAAGGTAGATAACCCTAACATTATTTTTTGTAATACAGTAAGTTCCTGACTTGTCTACGGGTTACTTTTTAAAATTGAAAATATAATGAAAAATTCAAAGTTTATAGTACTATGAATGTGTAAATTTTGTTTTCTACAGAGCCAAGTTGTGTGATAAAGTTACATTTCTTCTCAGCTACTTGGGAGGCTCAGGCAGGAGAGTCATTTGAACATGGGAGGCCGAGGTTGCAGTGAGCCGAGATTGTGCTGCTGCACTCCAGCCTGGGCAACAGAGTGAGACTCCATCTCAAAAAAGAAAAAAAAATTATGTTTCTTCTTCTACAGATCTAATGTTACAATTGCTGTGCTACTCAAAGGAAACATTTCTACAGTCAGGTTGAAATGGACCATTTTTTTCTTTGTTCTACCACACGTCTCTACCATATTCTCAAGTTTATCAAAACTCTCACTCTATCTAATTAATTGAATCCCCTTCTGTCCCTAAGACTAATATTGGAAAACCTCTCACCCCTTGCTTCAATTTGGACTGGTTATTCTTCGGGCTTCAGCAAAACTATAATTTGGGGATTGTATACATTGTTATTCTGGTTTGATACTTCCATCTCCCAAAGACTATGTTGTCTTCTTCCTTGGTTTGGTTGGAACACCTCCTTAAGTAACTTTTTAAGAAATCACGAGCATCGTAAATATACATATATGGACCAATGGAATACAATACGGAGCCCAGAAATAAACCCTCACATATGTAGTCAAATTATTTTTGACAAGGTACTTAAGATCATTCAATGAGGAAAGCATAATCTTTTCAACAAACGGTGCTAGGGAAAGTGGGTATCATCATGCTAAAGAATTAGGCTGGATCCTTACCTTATACTATAGATAAAAATTAACTGAACATGTCAATGCCTTAAATGTAAGAGCTAAAACTATAAAATTCTTTGAAGAAAAAATAGAGGAAATTGTCATGGCTTTGGATTTTGCAAATGATTCCTTAGGTAAGACATCAAAAACACAGACAAGAAAAGGAAAAAATAGTTAAATTTCATCAAAATGAAAAACTTTAGTGTTGAAGGACAAAAATCAAGATATTGAAAAGGCAACCTATAGAATAGGAGAAGATATTTGTGAATCATAGGCTGATAAGGGATTGATATCCAGAAAATATAAGAACCCTTATGACTCAAAAACAAACAAAAAAAACAACAACCAAAATGCAAATCAAAACCACAATGTGATGTTACTTTTCTAGCAAACCACCATGGCACATGCAAACCTATGTAACAAACCTGCACATTCTGCATATGTATCCCAGAATTTAAAGTATAAAAAAAATGGCAAAAAACACAATTACTTTTGAACCAACATAATATTATAAAACAAAACAAAACAGACACTAATATGTGTTGGGGAGGATGAGGAGAAATTGGAACATTTGTGCATTGCTAGTGGGAATGTAAAGTAGTGCAGCTGCTGTGGAAAATAGTATGGAAGTTCCTCAAAAAATTAAACATAGAATTACCATATGATCCAGCAATTCCATTTATGGGTATACACCCAAAAGAATTTAAAGCAGAGGCTATAACAGATATTTTCACACCAATGTTTATATAAGCCTTATTCACAGTAACTGAAAGTAGAAACACACTAAATGTCTGTTGATAGATGAACGGATAAACAAAATGCAGCATATACATACAATAGAATATTATAAATGCAACAAAAGGAATGAAATTTTGATACATATTACAAAATGGATAGAACTTGAAAATATTACATTAATTGAAATAAGTGAAACACAGAAGGTCAAATATTGTAAGATTCCACTGATACCAGGTATCTAGAACAGTGAAATTCATAGAGACTGAAAGTAGAATAGGGGCTACCAGGGCTGCAGGGAGGGAGAAATGGGTAGTTATTGTTTAATGGATACAAAGTTTCTGTTTGGCATAATACAAAATTCTAGAATGGATAGGACATGGTTGCATAATAATGGAAATGTATTTAATGCTGCATAAATTGTACTCTTAAAATTACTAAAATGGTAAATTTTGTTATGTATATTTTGCCACGATAAAAAATTTTAAGAATATGTAAAAATAAGATAAGCTATTTAGAATATGTTTTAAAAATGATGAGAGAGAAGAAAACATTTTGAGTCCTTAAAAGTGTAAAAATCTCTTTAATTTTTCCTTAGACTTTATTGATAGTTCAGCAAAGTGTCAAATTCTAGGTTGAAAATAGTTTTTACTCATAAATCTAAGACTTTTCTTGTGAAAAATCTGAAGACAGCCTGGTTTCTCATTTTAATCTCGAAATTTCCTAGGAAAGTAACGTGTTTTCTTAAAGTAAGACCTAGCTACT
This sequence comes from Cheracebus regulus, assembly GCA_963574635.1. Lineage (NCBI taxonomy): Eukaryota > Metazoa > Chordata > Mammalia > Primates > Pitheciidae > Cheracebus > Cheracebus regulus. Next base: position 28,371 of record CAUYQU010007300.1, read on the forward strand.
GAAGACCTGAGAAATTCAGTGATCTTTTCCCTTATATTTTCAACAAAGGATACAGCTTCAAACTTAACTTACGGTTACTTTACCTGTTAAAAAAAAACCTAACAGAATAGAGAACCCAGAAATAAATCCACATATCTACAGTCAACTGATTTTGACAAAGGTGCCAAGAACACTCATTGAGGAAGAGACGGTCTCTTTAATAAACGGTACTGAGAAAACTGCATATCCATAAACAGACAAATTAAACTCGACTGCCGCTTCTCCCCGTACAAAATCAACTGAAAGTAGGTCAAAGACCTATATGTAAGACCCAGGCCAAAAAAGTACTACAAGAAAATATAAGAGAAACACTCCAGGACATTGGTCTAAGAAAAAAAATTGAGTAAGACCTCAAAATCACAGGCACCAAAGCAAAAATAAACAAATGAGATTTGTCAAACTAAAAGTCTCTGCACAGCAAAGAAAACAATCAGGAGAGTGAAAAGACAACACGCAGAATGGAAGAAAACATTTACAAAGTATTTATCTGACAGAAGATTGTTATCCAGAGTATATAATTACTCAAACAACTCAATTGCAAATATATATATATATAAATATATATATTTTTTCCTCAAATATATATATAAATATATATATATATATATACACACACACACACACAGTAGGAATATATATATATATAGTAGGAATATATAGTAGGAATATATATATATAGTAGGAACATATATATATATATAGTAGGAACATATATATATACATATATTTATATGCATTGTAGGAATATATATATATATATATATTCCAATTAAAAAGTGGGCAAATTATCTAAACAGACATTTCTCAAAGAAGACACACAAATGGCCAAAAGTATATGTAAAAATGTTCAGCATCACTAATCATCAGGGAAACACAAATCAAAACCACAATGAGCCAGTTAGGATGGCTATCATCAGAAAAACAAAGAATAACAAATGCTGGCAACGATTAGGAGAAAAGAGAACTCTTATATACTGTTGGTGGGAATGTAAACTAGTTCAACCAGTGGAGAACAGTATGGAGGTTCCTCAGAAAATTATAAATAAAACTACTGTACGATCCAGCAATTCCACTATTGGGAATTTATCGGAAGGAAAGAAAATCACATCAAAGAGAACTCGACACCCTCATGTTTACTGCAGCACTGCTCACAATAGCCAGAATACGAAACCATCCTAGGTGTCCAACAACAGATGAATGAATAAAGAAAATGTGCTATATATACACAATGGAATACTATGCAGCCATTAAAAAAGAATGAAATGTTGTCATTGAAGGCAACATGGATGAAACTGGAGGATGTTATGTTATGTGAAATAAGCCAGGAACATAAAGTTAAACACCATGTGTTCTCACTTGTGTGAAAGCTAAAAAATGTTGAATTCATAAAAATACAAAATAGAACAGAGGCTAGGAATGGTAGGGGAAGGGAGAGAGAGAGTGAGATTTACTAAAAGGTACAAAATTGCATCTAGATAAAAGGCAAAAGTTCTATACTAGTGGTCCCAAGCCTTTTTGGCATCTGGGACCAGTTTCATGGAAGACAATTTTTCCACAGACAGGGGCAGAGGGTAGGGGTGGTTTTGGAATGAAACTGTTCCACCTCAGATGATGAGGCTTTAGTTAGCTTCTCATAAGCACACACTTAGATCTCTCACCTACCTAGTTCACAATAGGATTCACGCTTCTATGAAAATCTAATGCCACCACTGATCTCACAGGAGGCAGAGCTCAGGCTGTAATGCTCTCATGCCTGCAGCTTACCTCCTGCTGTGTTGCCCAATTCCTAACAGGTGACAATTCCCAACCACGCCAGAATGGGACCAGGGGTTTGGGGTCCCCTGTTTGGTACCATTGTAGGATGACTGTAATTAACAATAATATATTTTAGAGTTTGAAATAGCTAGAATGAGGATACTGGATATCCTCGTAACACAAAGGAATGATAAATGTTTGAGATGATGGATATGCTAATTACCTGGAGCTGATTACTGTGCATTATATATATCAAAAAAATCACTGTATAGCCCATGAATATGTAAAATTATTTGTCAATTAAACATTAAAAATAAATACACATATAAATTACTAATAAAATGTTTAAAAATAGGACAGGCACAGTGGCTCATGCCTGTAATCCCACTACTTTGGGAGGCCGAGATGGGTGGATCAAGAGGTCAGATGTTCAAGACCAGACTGGCCAACATAGAGAAACCTCGTCTCTACTAAAAATACAAAAAATTAGCCAGACGTGGTGGCAGGTGCCTATAATCCCAGCTACTCAGGAGGCTGAGGCAGGAGAAATGCTTGAACCTGGGAGGCAGAGGTTGCAGTGAACTGAGATCGTGCCACTGCACTCCAGCCTGGGCGACTATGTGAGACCCCGTCTCAAAAAAAATATATCTAAAAATTGTTTGGTGTGTTTAAAAATAAGTCATCCCCACAAGTTTTAGATCTCTGCAACCAATTGGCCATATACATCCAATTAGGACAAGATTTTCCATATCCCTTCCAATAAGAAGTTTGAATCTTATGTGGATATATTATTCTTCTTATTCTATGTTGCAACTTAGAAATAGTGAGGTCCTACCTCCTAATTAAGGACTGTCGATCCTTATATTAAAAAATATCATGGAAAACCATGAAACTAATCATTAACTGTAAAGACAAAAGCACTGTTGGGACTGATTTTATCAAGGGAGACTGCTCAATATCTTTTGATCCTGGAATTTTAATTAAAATGGTATGTTTCAATTTTTCATTTTCTTCCTTTAAATGAGATGACTACCGAGCTTGAAGGCTGAAATACAAACCAGAAATAATTATAATATATCGGTAAGAGCTATACTTTTCAGTAAACTTTTTCTATGTGCTTATGCTCTAAGTTCATTTTCAGTAACTAATAACATTAACATAGTTGAGTTGTCCTCTAAATATTTAATGTACATAACAGACATTACAACCCACATATCCATAAACTAATACTACTTTTATGTTACCTATTATTACTGGATAAATAAATATAATCTTTTCAGCAACCAGAAAGTCAATGACAAATGCCTCCTAAATGATATCAAGAAACATAAACAATATTAATGATTATTACTTGTTCCTTAATTCTGTTTACAATTTGTGAGAAACTTCAGATGGCTGATTTCAGAATTTGAACTGAATTATCTGTACTCCTTAAGGCCATACAAGATTTGGGGCCTAATTGCCTTTATATCCAGCATCATAGCAACACAGTCCACTATGGTGCTGCAGTGAGCTGTTCTCATACCTGAGTGCAGAAGTTCAAGGTAATGTTTCCACAAGGAGACCATCACCACCATTCCCTCCTTTGTCTTTAGGGGTCAAAGCAAGATGCATGCTTTTGTTTTGCAACATTCTATTGAATTTTCTGCCTACTGGATTTAGTTTAACTTGATGTAATACTATTACTTTTTCCAGTAGTCAATGTTGTCTTATACATTTAGTAAACAGTCAAATTATATTATTTTGTTTTATGGGATTTTAGCCTGCTTTTGTAATCTGGCAGCACTGGGATCAGAAAAAAAGGATAAGGACAAATAGCAATTGAATAAGTCCATCTTACAGGGACCACTGCTTTTAGTACTGCTAATTTTCTTTGTAGCTGTGGCCCTCCTCTGAAATGGAAGTCAAGTCCATCATCACGTTATTCTTAAACTCCCATCCCACCATAAACATAGACCTGTATCGTAATTTTTTTGTGAAGATTTACAAACTCTCTGATGTATTTCACCAAATCTAATTCTAATAATACTATAATCTCTAAAACAGGACACATAGGGCATTCTTAAGAGTTTACATTCATGTGGTACTTTGCATCTTATGAATAGTATGTTACAAACTTAATCTCACTTAATCCTCAAATAAATTCTGTGAAAAGGAAATTATTACTCATATTTTAAGATGAGAAAACAGAGGCTCAGTGAGGTAAAGGAATTTGCCTAGGTTTGCACAGCTATTCATCATCAAAGCTGGAATGTTACCCCCATCTTCTGAAACCACTTTTGTGCTTTTGCAAGTATCTAGCAAAATACCTACTCTGGTTGCTTTCCATATATAATAATGAGGGCAAATTTAAAAGAGGGAACTGTCCATATGACTCCTGAATCGAGTGTTTTAGCACGTCTGATTTCAGAGTGAGTAAAATAGTCTATAGCTTGACAATCAAGGGTTTCCACAGTCTTGTTCCACACTTCGCTGTCAATTCTATTACTTTCCAATCTCTATATGTGCTTTAGCTCTAGTGACACTGAGCTACTTTTTTCCTAAGAAATGATAAAAATTTAAATTGTTAAAAATAATTGGGGTCACCAATTGATTTTGACCAAGTCCCCACTGTGAGTCAGCTACTGAGAAGGCACAAAGAGAAAGAAGAATTCATGTTTATTGAATGCCTGCCAGGACTGACATCTTTACATGTGTTATTTTAAATTGATACATAATAATACATACTTACTACATGTGATATTGTGATACATGTATACAATGCATAATTATCAAATTGAGGTATTTAGGATAACCATTACTTCAAACACTGATCATATCTTCGTGTTGGGGACATTTCAAATCTTCTCTGCTAGCTCTTTTGAAACATGCAATAAATTATTGTTAACTATAGTCTTTTGAAAGGGGACATTTCAGATCTTCTCTTCTAGCTCTTTTGAAACATGCAATAAATTATTGTTAACTATAATTGACTATTGCCCAGTTGAAGGCGAGGTTATTCCTTCTGTGTGTTTGTACTCATTAATCTCCCTTTATCTTACAGCCCACCCTTCCCAGCCTTTTGTAACATTGGTTCTACACTGTGCCTCCATGAGATCAACTTTTTAAAACTCCTACGTATGAGTGAGAACATGTGATATTTGTCTTTCTGTGTCTGGCTTATTTCACTTAACATAATGACACTTAGTTCCATCCATGTTACTACAAATTACAATTTTTAATGGCTGAATAATATTCCATTATGTATATATACCACATTTTCTTTTACATGTGTTATTTTAATTAACTTTTTTTTTTAGAAAAGGAGAAAGAAAGAAACAGCAAAAGAAAGAAAAAAAGAATGAAAGAGAAAGAAAGAGGAAGAGATTTTAGAAAAAGAGAGAAAAGGAGAAAGAAACAGCAAAAGAAAGAGAAAAATGAAAGAGAAAGAAAGAGGAAGAGATTTTAGAAAAAGAGAGAAAAAGAGAAAGAAAGAAACAGTAAAAGAAAGAAAAAAGAATGCAAGATAGAAAGAAAGAGGAAGAGAAAGAGGGAGAGAGAATGAGATTCTTGTTTTATTGCCCAGGCTAGAATACAGTCTAAAAATGCATATTAAAAACCTCTTTTATGCCAATAATTGTGTTTAACAATGGAGACAGGAAGGAATAGGGGATGAAAATAACAAATAAGCAGCCAAC
>CAUYQU010007301.1:0-10063 GCA_963574635.1 Cheracebus regulus
GTGGAGGCCCACACAAGCCCCGTAGCTGTTAGGCCGTGGGACTACACATAAACTCACTCACTCACTCGCATCGGAATTAGGGAGAGAGAGAGAGATAGAATTAAAGGTAGAATGTGGCCGTTTTAGGAGCGAGACACAGCCGCCACCTTAAGGGTGTGGCACAGCTGCCATTTTAGGAGAGAGAGAGAGAGAAAGCTAACAGCGAGAAGCGGCCACCATCTTAACGGTGTGGTGCGGCCGCCATCTTGAGAGAGAGAGAGAGAGAGGGACAGAGAAACAAAGAGAAAGAGAAACTGAGAAATATGAGAAAAGACCACTTTTACAATCAATATTCTATGCTTCCACTTTAAGAAATTAAAAACAAAATACAACATTAACTATAAAGAGAAACAAGAAAATAATAAAGTCATAAAATAGAAAACAAAAATGTTAGTAGGCAAATTATCAAGGCCAAATTGATTATGCAAAAAGATTAATTAAATTGAAGAACCTCTAGTTCTAATTATAACGATCAAGAACATAGAAAAAGATAAAGGTTAGTACCAATAAAAACCACGAAAAAGGAGGCATCAATGTAGGTTCCACAGCCATTACAAATATAAAAAGGGTTATATGCATGAACTTTAGGTTGATACACCTAAGAATTGCTATGAAATTTTTAAAGATAGTGGTATGCAATTTTTTTTTTTGAGATAGAGTCTCACTCTGTCACCCAGGCTGTAGTTCAGTGGCGCAATCTGGACTCACTGCAACCTCCGTCTTCTGGGTTCAAGTGATTCTTGGGCCTCAGCCTCCTGAGTAGTTGGGATTATATGTGCCTGCCATCATGCCTGGCTAATTTTTCACTTTTAACAGAGACACGGTTTCACCATGTTGGCCAGGCTAGTTTCGAACACCTGACCTCAAGTGATCCACCCGCCTCAGCCTCCCAAAGTGCTGGGATTACAGGTATGAGCCACTGCGCCCAAGCAGTATGCAAAATTTATTAAATAATGGAGAAGAAATAGAAAATATGAATAGTGTTACATCTGTTTAATAAGTTAGAGCCATAATTTAAAATCTCCCTCAAAGAAACACCAACCCAGAAGGTCTCATTCATGAATTCTACAAGCATTTAAGCATTCAGGAAAAATATGAATTTTCACAAATGTTCTCAAAATTTAAAAGAAAAAAGCATATTTTTTATTTCATTTTACTTGATCAGTACAAACCTAATATCAAACTCTGAAAAGCAATTTTAAGTAAAAATTACACAGGCCAATTTTTCTTATTCTATGTCTTACTGAAATAAAACTTGTCTTCTTACAATTTCAGCAGATTTATACATTTTAGAGGCATTATAATACACACAAATGAAGTTTTTATATGCATATGTGTTTATATATTTGTGTATGCATAATACACAATCACGCATACATGTTTTTCTTTTTCTGGACAATTGTCTTACATTACAAAAACAGACTTATTCTATATAATATACCTACAATGGCAAACCTAGCTATTTTTAAACCAAAAACCACAAATGATTTTTATTTAGCAATTAAGCTTCTTTAGTGTCTTCCCAAATCAAATCTATTATATGTCTTTAATTATTTCAAATTCACAAGCTCAATATGAAAATATTGTTAAGCTGAATTAAAATATACAAAAATACATTACAGAAGTCTATTCTTCATGTCTTCAAAATGATGAATTTTTATTTTTGACCTCAAAATTGTTATTTCTGAAATTAAAGTGTTATTAGAATAATTATTATAGCTGAAATATATAGATGTATTGGATGGTTTTTAAATGACCATTTGAAGAAAGACCTATTTTATTTATTGTCATTTGACAACCATTATGCACAATTTCCTCTTGTTCTGGGCACACTCTGGCCCAGTGAATATCAAGTCTGAAGTGATTATGGCATGTACACATGCTTATCTGGACAGATATAATTGTTCAAATACACCTGCTATATTTGGACATCTATTCAGAATCTAGAAAAAGTGGAAAATCCTATTTAGTGTGAATCCTTCTGAGAGTCTATAGCTCTGGTGTAACATGATACTGGTTGAATGAGCAGTCTCCTTCAAGATATCCTTTAGTAAGAAAATCTCTGGCTGGTTATTATTTAGGTTTTTTTTTGAGGAAGGTTTTGGAATGCAAAAATTACATAAATATCTGGAAAACCTTTCTAGAATCCATCATTGTCTCAGTCATGGGTGTATAGAAATAGCCATGATACCCCACCTTTGAATGCTATACTGTTCTGGTTCTCTATGAACACCTGTGAACAGTCCCACCTGCTTTTCTGCAGGTTATGATCAGAACATCTCTCTCTTCAATGTGATGACCTCTGTCAGCTAACAATTTGAAAGTTTGTATGTGACACACTATATAGAGTATTAAAAACATTATCTTTTTTTATTCCTCTCATTTTTCTTCGTTTTCAAAATAAACCAAAATTTTTATAATTTGAGATTGCCCTTGTTAAGATTTACTTTTTGTATTAGTTCATTCTTACACTGCTAATAAAGACATACACAAGACTGTGTAATTTATAGAGGAAAGAGGTTAATTGACTCCCAGTTCAGCATGGCTGGAGAGGCCTCAGGAAACTTACAATTATGGTGGAAGGGGAAGCAAACACGTCCTTATTCACACAGTGGCAGAAAAGAGAAGAATGAGTGCCCAGGTAAAGGTGAAACTCCTTATAAAATCATCAGATCTTCTGAGCACTAACTCATTATCATGAGAACAGTATGGAGGAACCACCTTCATGATTCAGTTACATCTAACTGGTTCTTCCCATGATACATAAGGATTATGGGATCTACAATTGAAGATCAGATTTGGGTGGGCACAAAGCCAAACCATATCACTTTTTAAAATTCAAAGACAGAGAATATTAAGTAAGTCAACATCTAACATATGGAGTTTAAGAGATTACAGATGGGTTCCTGGGAAGGATTTCTCCCCTAATTAAAAAAAAAAGAATAAGTGAAGAGAAGTATATTTTTATGATGATTCTGGATATGGTTATCTGAGAATATGTTATCTTAGACTTTCCATCTATCTTAGAATCACAAGTGGTGAGCATAAGAGCTAGCCTGCTAAACTTAAAATGGTGAAGCAGAGAGATAGAAGCTCTGTAATGATATTGTTGAACTGCTAATTTGATCAATCAATCCCTAATTCCAGACTTCTTAATAGATACAGTGCTAAGATTTTCTTATTTTAAGGCACTCAATTTTAAAGCTAACTTAACCTAAAAGCTCTTTTTCATCTCAACAGAACTTGGCTGCACTGGAAATGTTTCAGTGATGGCAATGATGGTGCAATGTTTTGAGTCATCTCTTTACACAGCAAGGGTCAGCAAGCTTTTTCTGTAAATGATGATGTAGTAACTATTTTGGGCCACATGGTGTCTGTCACAACTATTCAACTCTGTCCTGTCAGCTGTTTTAATATGAAAACAGCTATGGAAAAGGTGTAAATAAATGAGCATGCATGTGTTCTATTCAAATTTTACTTAAAAGTCTCATGACAGGCTGGTTCATAGTTTGCTAATATCTTCTCTATTATACCTGCTCTGAGATAGAAATAGGGGAATTTAATGTTTTACCTAAAAGGAACATTATTATGGGAATTTCAGAAAATATATCAGCATCATTCTATATTGGCTTACAAGGTAAGCCAACCATGATGCATGCTCTAGAGTTAAAAAAGGTCATTGTACCTGGGTACACACAAAGACCAAATGTGTCCTATGACAGGCAGAAAAAAAGCAGGGTGGTTGTGGGGCAGGGTACCATAAAAGGTAAAAGCTAAGATTTTCTTCATGGGACAGGCATGAAGGATGCATAGGGAAGAGTGAAAATATTCAAAAAGAGCAAAAACATCCACAAAAGAAAACAGTCAATACTGAAGTTAAATGTCAGCTTTCTTAGCAAAAACCTGCTATAAGAACAAGTGCTGAGACTCAAATATCTATCACTTTTCTTAGAAGACTTCCACATCACAAATACTTTTTACTGTTACATGTGAATAACATGACAAATATTTCAATAGCACAGGTTTCAAATATTATTTACCTTTTTTAAAGTGCTTTTATTTCATCTCTCCATCGAATGGAGAGGTAGCTTTTAAGAAAGATAGGCAGACTATAGGTGTAATATAAAAAGCCCTTAAAGATTCTCATGCACCTGATTATTTCTCAAATGTTTTGCCTCAATGATTACAGGAATCCTGGAAAAGTAACAATAATTTAAAAGATATATCCACTAATAAAACCTTATTAATTATACAGATCAGAGTTAAAATGTGGTCCTTTTTAAATAGAAAACACTTTTTATGATGCACTTTTATACATTTTCCCATGTATAATAAAAATGATAATAATCATTCATAGTTTCAACACAGTATCAACAAGCTGATTTTAGGGCCTGCCATACAATCCTACTAAGCTTACAGAGAGCTCTATTAGGAGTTCTTACCTAAAGGAGACTCTGGTAGAGGAAAATCAAGAAAATATGACTTAAAACACAAGTTCCCTAAAACCTTAAGTTTATGTGAGCATGAGTCAATTAGGAGATTAATCATAAGGGGTCCTCCTATTTTTTTACATGTATAAGATGAGTGAAGCATGATATTCTTCCTAATTTTTCCAGAGCAAACCAAGTCTTCTGCTGATGGAAAAAAAAAATTGCTCACTCAGTAGTTTCTTTGTTTTTCTCTTTGTAGCACTCCTGGCACCACACTCCAGAATGGTAAATTAAAATGGTTTCTGCCTAATCCCCTCAGAGAGGTTTGATTGTGCATAGACTATAGTATTTTAGTTGAGCAGGCTTAAAACATTATGCCTTTGAAAGCCTAATAGTTTCGTTGGTGTAATCAATTCTAATATGTAACATTTGGGATGTATGTGCAACTCTCCCAGGCCTCATTTTTGCAATAACAGAGGGAAGGTGATGAGTCATTGCTGGTCTATATAGGAACATGAAGAAGAGCTGCTTACCAATCAGAAAAAAACACAGTCTATTTCACAGCAGGAAGTGCTTCCACCCACCCCTGCTTGGGGATAGCAAAGGACAGAAAATTTAATAAACCTGGAACTTAGGAAATGCAGGGATCAGCACAAAATAAAGTGATGAAGATAAAGTTTGTCAAACCTTTTGCAACAAGACAGGTGTGGTCTGTCCAGGTAGTTTGGTAACGGTGGTCCGAAGGAGTCTTAGAAGGAAAGCAGCCAACTGGACACTGGATAAGCCTAACAGCCTGTCCCTGCTTGGATAGCATGTAGGCCAGGGTCAGAAAAGTAAGGGTTTGTTGCCATAAGACCTTTAAAAGAACTTGAGATCTAATAGCTTCTGTGCTTGCATTCTCCTTCTGCAAAACACAGAGCGTTATAGAACACCTAAAAGATTTTGCTTCCTGCAGGTCCAAAATTTTATATGCAACAAAGCACTTTGATTTTTAAAAACATTTTCTTTATTTTTAAATTAAGCCTTATATTTTGAGTTAATTGTAGAATCACATTCAGATATAAGAAATAATACAAAGACATCCTGTATACTCTTACCCAGATTCTACCAGGATGGCATCCTACATCATCTTAATACAGATCAATATCACAACCAGAAAACTGACATTGATGCATTTCTTCAAACTTGTTTAGTTTCTACCAATTTTACATGCAATCCTCTATTTATGTGTATCTGTATCAATACTATGCAGTTTTATCACCTGTGTGTATCTATCGCCAGTCAAAATACTGAACAATTCCCTTATAGCAAGGATCACTCCTGTTGCCTTTTATACAGACACCACTGTCTTCCTTCCTCTCTTCGGACAACCATTAACTGCTCTCCATCCCTACAATGTTGTTATTTTAAGAATATTATAGAAGTGAAATCATATAATGTAATTATCTTTTGGAGCTATCTTTTTCATTCATCATAGTTATCTTGAGATTCATCCAAGTTATGTATGTATGAAAATATGTTATTTCATATTGTTTCATGATATTCCATCTGTGGATGTACCAAGTTGTCTAATCATTCACTCAATAAAGAACATTTGAATAGTTTTCAGTTTTGACACTATTGGGAATAAAACTGCTTTAAATATTCATGTAAAGCCTTTTTCTTTTCTTTTCTTAACTTTTTCATTTTTTCTTTTGGAATACATACTTCCATTTCTCTGTAATAAGTATCTAAGAGTGCAATTGTTTGGCTAGATGGTTATTGCATATTTAGTTCTATAAGACATTATCAAATTATTCTCCAGAGTGGCTTGTCCATTTCACATTTCTATCAGCAATGTATGAATAGTTGACAGACAGAATGATCTGGTTTATCCACATACTCACTGGTATTTGGTGTTACCACTTTTCTTCTTTTTAACTCTTTTTGACAGGCAGGCAGTGATATCTTATTGTGGCTTTAATTTCATTTCCCAAATGGATAACAATGTTAATATTTTGTTATGTGTTCCTCTGCCATCTGCAGATCCTGTTTAGTAAAATGTCCTATCTTTTGTCCATTTTCTAATTGAATTTTTTTGTTACTTTGAGTTTTGAGTATATTTTATATATTCTAGACACTGGACTTTTTTTGCTGAATAGGAAGTTCAAAAATATTTTCCTCTAATCCATAGTTTGGTTCTTCTTTCTCTTAATGGGATTTTCTATTGAAAAAATGTTTACAATTTTGATGAATTTCAATTTATCAATTTTTTAATTTTATGAATCATGCTTTTCAGGTCTAAAGACTCTTTGCCTAGCCCTAGATTCTGAAGACTGTCTCATGTTTTATTTTGAAAGTTTTATAGTTTTATGTTTACACTTAAGTCAGTGATTCCTCTACTAAATTACTTCTGCATCTTTTTTAAAAAGTTGGGTGCACTTGTGTGAATTTGTTTCTGGGTTCTCTATTCTGTTCCATATATCTCTGTGTCTATTACTCCATCAGTACCATGCTGTTTTTGTTTTCTCTAGAGTAAACCTGGATGTTGAGAAGGGATTCCTCCTGCTCTATATATTTAAGATATTTTTTCCCCAAGGCTCGTTCATTTCCATGTAAATATTAGAATCAATTTGTCTATGTTTACCAAAAATGACTAAGATTTTGACAGAAAGTGCATTAAACTTCTAGGTTAAATTGGAGGATATTGGCATGTTTTCAACATGTCTTTCAAACTACAACTTTAGTATTTTTCTCCATTTATTTAAATATCTTTTGATTCCTTTCATCAATATTTTGAAATTTTTGACATTCAGTTAGGTGCATATTTTGTTAAGTTTATAACTAATTTCATTTTCTTTGGCATGACAGACTTTTCTTGTGTATTATACCCATTTGTCCTGCACGTAACTGCTGCTGGATTTTCTCCCCAACATTGATTCCATCTTCTTTCCTTGCACTATTAATTTAACATGAAAAGCTCTCCCTTCCTCTCTCATGATGGCTTCAAATTTTTTCATGAAGGTATTCCAAAAGAGTGGGCCTTTAATATAAAAATCTAGGACTATATGTTTCTTTATTATAATTAAAATTCTGGTTCTGCTATTTTGTGCATTATAAGCAAGTCAGTTCACTTATCTAAATGTTAATTTTATCACATCGGAAAAAAACATTTACAACATGGTTACCGATGTGTGTGCAGGTCTAAATTTAAAATTATATTCATAGTATTAATTAGAGAAACAGACACATATAGTAGGTGTTCAATAAACAGCATTATTAGCTCCCAGTCTTGATTGTCAGTGGAATTTATTGCAGTTTTGATGGATTTTGGCACAAACATTTTATTCAGTTTTTTGTGTCTATTGTGTATTTCATTTTTGGCATGTTTCATGTTGATATTGTAATTTTTGCTCTGTGTATATGTATTGTTTTTATGGAGAATTCATAAGCTCTACAAAGAAGAGAGATGGTGTTTTTTTTTACATCTATCATAGAATATGCTCATCTGATATGTGGCATTGGGAAATGCTATATTCCCTGAATTTTAGTTTTTTTCATCCATAAAAGAGATAATAATACTTAATAAGATTCTTGAGAAGATATAATGAGACCATATGTGAACGTGGATGTGTAATTTACATATACAGTCATGAGTCACTTAAGGACTACGACACATTCTGAGAAATGTGTCATAAGGCGATTTCATCATTGTGCAAACATCATAAAGTGTACTTTCACAAACCACAATGGTACAACTCACTACACACCTGAGCTGTATGTTATAGCCTATTGCTCCCAGGCTACAAACCTGTACAGCATGTTACCATACTGAATAGTGTGAGTCACTGTAATGGTATTTGTATATCTAAACATCTCTAACTATAAATACAGTAAAAATATAGTACTACAGTCATATATGAGATTGTGTGTGTATGAGTATGCACATTGTACATGTGGTCTATCATAGATCAAAACATTGTTATACAGCACATAGCTGTGTTTAATTTTCATAAAATTAGTAACTGGATTGCTTTGAGGACCCTGTAAGGCAGCTTTGGGTACATTCTATACCATATGTAAATAGATAATATTGAGGTATAAACACATTTACTAGATGATTTGCGGAGTAAAATTATTTGATAACACAATACTGTTTAAGAATCTCTCCCTTAGAATTCTGGAGCTGAAAGAAACTGTACAGACAAACTCATTTTGTTTCACACACAAAAAAGAAAAATCTCCAAGACAATATAAATAACTTCTCCAAGGTCACTTAGCTGAATGGAGGCAGAGCCAGAAAAAAACTCAGGTATCCTGATCTCCAGCCATAAGCTGTTTCCTCTAAACCATTTTTCCTCATTTGTGCCCTGCTCTCCCCGGCAGCCTGGCTTAAATTGCTTTCTTACCCATTCATATTTGCTGCCTCCAAACTCATCATACTCTCCCTTCCAGCTCTGAGTCCATATGGCCATGCTCATCTGGGAGGCGGATGTCTGAAATTGCCGCCATCACGCCATCCCCTTCCAAACATGTGAGTAGGCCAGAAAATGACTTTTGGGCACTATTAACCTGAGTTGGCTGGGATTGAGGGACACGGAGGTGAAACACTTCCATTGTGTTTTTAAGGCCTGAAGCCAGTCTCTGGCCTTCTGCAAACCACGATTCCTCTGGGAGCTTAGAATACAGTTTCTGTATATTTTTCAAATGACCCCATTGTAAACAGGAGCACAGGGCAGAAAAAAATGGCTCCTATTTATAAGGGGTTATATAAGAAAAATATTCTGAGTCCCCAATGTGAGTGAAAAACTTTGTAAATAAACAAATGCCACCTAAATCCTTAGGTCCAGTGAAACATGAGGGCCTCACGCACATATGAAGGATATGCTGTTTACCACTTACTTCTCCTTGTAATCTCTAGGGCAAGACTACTGTGAGATGAAATACCCAGGGAACACTTTCCAAAGGAAGTAAGAACTGAGATATGTTAGAAAAATTCTATGGTATTATGTTTTGTTTTGTTCTGTTGTGATGGCAAATTTCAGAGCCAAATTACCACAGTCATAAAAGTGGTATGATTTGCAGTTTCCAAAATTTCCCTTTGCCAAAATATGGTTATTCATATCCTGCCATGCCACCTAAAATTTCCACAAACATTTCTTCTCTCAATAAAAATAATCAGAGACCTTGCTAAACACACTTATCTAATATTTTTTTTTCAGGTAATTCTCGCTGACAGAAAATTCCATAAGCAATGGCCCAAAGGAGAGGGTAGTTTTGATAAGGAGATGTAGAGGAGGATCATATATTCATGGTGCTACTTTGGGAGAACTATAATAGATGAGGTTCTATGGTCAAGGGACAGAGTCATTGGCAGTGGAGGAGGGTGCGTTAAGTTGCAGGGTACCTGACAGGAACAGAGAAAGACAAAGGCAGAGTTAAAGTTAAGAAGGACATTCAAGACACACTTTTTGCATTTTGAAATTCTGCCTAAATCTGCAGAAGAGACCTTCCTCCTGGCCATGACTCAGCTGGATGCAGCTGTTCACAGCAGACCTGGCATTCACTGGGCTAGTCAAGGACCAAGGCCACCTAGACCGAAGACTCTTAGAGGG
>CAUYQU010007302.1:0-17996 GCA_963574635.1 Cheracebus regulus
TTATCTGAAGGGCATGGTGGTACATGCCTGTAATCCCAGCAAAGGCTGAGGCAGGCGGATCACCTGAGGTCAGGAGTTCAACACCAGCCTGGGCAACATGGTAAAACCCTGTCTCTACTAAAAATACAAAAATTAGCCAGGCATGGTGGCGCACACCTGTAGTCCCAGCTACGCAGGAGGCTGAGGCAGGAGAACTGCTTAAGTGCGGGAGGCAGAGGTTGCAGTGAGCCAAGATTGTGCTGCTGCACTCCAGCCTGGGCGACAGAGCGAGACTTCATCTCAAAGAAAAAACAAAACAAAAAGGACTGAATTATCACTTCAGAGACACTGAGATGTGGCACTGATTTGTTTTACAGGGAGACTTGAAAATAACTTCTGTGGATAGGCTTTCACCTTCATCAGTAACCTCCACAGTGGCTGTGCCCTCTTTGATATTGAGCTAAACATTTTTAAACTTAAATAGCTCTAGAACTACAAGTCTCCACATGAAATGATGCTATACTAGAGATCGATTAGTGTGACCAAGGCTTTGAAGGTATAATCTCTCAAGAATGGTTCTCTGCTACTGATAGAGTAAGCCCAAATTATTTCACACTATATACACTCCATATTTCTCTATTCATTGTACTGGAAATCACTGAGCTTTGGCTTTTAAGCAGCTAGTTAGTTTTTATTTCACAGGCCCTGTGAATCATACAATTGATGTTTCCTTCTTTGCCTTTGAAACTAGAAAGCTCAGGGTTTATGATTTCTCTCTGGTGATATAAAGAACCTCATGACATGTATTGAGAGACTACTCATCCCTGGCTTCATTTTTTTTTTCCTACTACCTGCTTTTGATTTCTTTTTTTTTTCTTTCTTTCTTTATTTTTTTGAGACAGTTTTGCTATCTCGCCCAGGCTGGAGTGCAGTGGTACAATCTTGGCTCACTGCAACCTCCACCTCCTGGGTTCAAGCAGTTCTCCCTGTCTCAGCCTCGTGAGTAGCTGGGATTGCAGGTGAGTGCCACCATGCCTGGCTAATTTTTGTATTTTTGGTAGAGATGGGTTTTCTTCTTGTTGGCCAGGCTGGTCTCGAGCTCCTGACCTCAAGTAATGCAGCTGCCTCAGCCTCCGAGAGTGCTGGGATTGCAGGCATGAGCCACCACACCCAGCCTGCATTTGATTATTTATCCTATATAGTCAGTTTTAAGACTGACTCACAGCCTCATGTCCACACATTCTGTGCCTTCTACTGCCATCCCACTGCACACTCCATTCCTCGCTGTGATGCCCATGCTGTTCTTACTGCTTGGGACAGCTCTTGTCTTTTAACTGTCCTCATCCCCACTCTTACTCTTTGTCAGTGAACTCAGCTTAATCATCAGCCACAGTCCTTTCCTGATACTCTGTTCTCCACTCTACAAAATTGACTAATGCCTCCTTTGTGGCCCACTGCTCCCATTCAGACTTCTGTTATCACCTAGAGAAATCTACTGAACTCATTTGTTCACACTTCCCCTCTGGTGGACCATGCACAAGGGACCAGATTTTATGCTTCCTTCACTTCACAGGCCTTGCACGTGGTGCAAGGAAAGGCGGGACTAATTAAGCAGCGTCAGATGTGGTGGATGAGTCAAACTAAGAATTGAAGAAGACCATTGGACTTTGCAATGTGGAAGTAATTAGTGACCTTTCTCAGAGCCTTTCAGGGGAAGAGTGTGGATAGCCTGAATATATGATAGCAAGAAGTTAGGGAGCAAGGTAGAGAGGAGGAGTAAGGGTCGGGGGTGGGAGGGGGAAGAAAGCAGTAGGGAGACAGGGAGAAGAATGAGGACAAGGAGAGGGGGCAGGGGGTAAGTCAGAGGCTGCTAATCACAGAGGACGGGGCGTGCACTGTCATCTGACGGAGCATTCCTGGGGGTCAGTGCAGTAGTCCACGTGGGAGTTCTCAATGTGGCTGATGAGGTCGAGGGTCATCGATCTTCAGCTTGTACAGTCACTGAATTGAAATCTTGTTCTGTGAAGTCTGTCCTTGCTTCATAGAAGCTCTTAGTGTTTACTCTGTCTGCTTTTGCTAAATAAATTCTTTTTAGGTGGGCAAGTCCCTGCCTTATGATTTGTGTCTCTTAAATTGCAAACACACTATACCATGCATAAACGCTTGAGGTATTTTGCTTTGTTAATTTATGATTTTCATGGCATCTGAATCATAAACTAATATGGCATCTTAATACTGACTAGTACAGACAAAATTATTTTTTGACTTTTTAGTTTTTAGTTTTCTCGTATGAAACAAACTTCACAATGTATGAGTGGAACCGCACCCACCCCCGACCCACCACCCCAAGACGGCTGTTACATCTCTGATTCAGGTCTTGTTCCTGCTCCCTCCAGCAGGTCCTCACCTCTGCCCGAGCACCAGTTCCACTGTTTAAAGATTTGCCCTCGCACCATCTCTCCTTTGCAGCCTTTCCTCACAGCCCTGTGCCTCCTCCGGAAAACTGACTGATTTCTTTCCGCATGTGCCTTAAACAAACTTCTGTCATTATATTGCTCCCTTTTTTTTTTTTTTTTTTTTTTTTTTTGAGATGAATTCTTGTTCTGTCACCCAGGTTCAAGCGATTCTCCTGCCTCAGCCTCCTGGGTAGCTGGGATTATAGGTGCCCGCCATCACGCCGGGCTAATTTTTGGATATTTAGTAGAGGTGGGGTGTCACCATGTTGATTCGGCTGGTCTCAAACTCCGGAACTCGTGATCTGCCTGCCTGGGCCTCCCAAAGTGCTGGGATTACAGGTGTGAGCCACTGTGCCTGGCCTATGGCTCCCATTTTTTCAGACATCTGCTTACCTGAACCAGACTGATCTTTCTTCAGTGCAGAGAGAAATTCTTTCTTTGCTTGTATTTTAGAGTTTCAAAGCATTATCCTGATTTTTTTTGTCTTAGCATTATGTATGTTAAAAACAATCTGCTATTTCATTAAGTTGTTCTTGTAAACATAATTTTAACAACTTATTTCATCTGACAGGCAACTGTTCCCCTCTTATTTACTATTTAGGTGGTCTTTAATTTTTTTCAATGATATTATGTTTTCTTCTGTCAAAATTGACAATGAAAAATAAATGTCTCTTTAAATGTATTATTAAAATATCTGTTTCTGCCAGGTACAGTGGCTTACAGCTGTAATCCCAGCACTTTGGGAGGCTGAGGCGGGCAGATCACCTGAGGTCAGGAGTTTGAAACCAGCCTGGCCAACATCATGAAACCCCATCTCTACTAAAAATACAAAAAATTAGCTGAGCATGGTGGTGCATGCCTGTAGTCCTAACTACTCAGGAGGCTGAGGCAAGAGAATTACTTGAACCACCAGGAGGCAGAGGTTGCAGTGAGATCATGCCACTGCACTCTAGCCTGGGAGACAGAGTGAGATTCCATCTCAAAAAAATTAAAAATAAAAACTCTGTTTTTTGTTATAAGGTATAGGACAGAACAAAACTGTATTTTCAGAAATTTTGCTAAAGTTATATTTGCAGAAAACAAAATTTCCCCAACATTAAAAGCCTTTCTGCAAGTCACTTAGATGAGTCACAGGGTCAGCGTTTAGAGTTGAAGGTCATTATCCAACCTGTACTTGGGCTAGCCCAGCAGACATTCTCCTGAGTCAGCCTAATGTGGTCAAGGTAATGTTCTGTGATTTTTGTTGATTTATATAATACAGTAGTGGGGAAAGAAAGCAGTAAAACATTGTATTTCCTGTCCAGTTTAGCTATAATACAAATTTAGCAGATTGTTGATCAATTTATTGAAATAGGAAGTTTGCTGGAACATGTGTCAGAGCTTTCCTAGAGCTGAGGATGAAGGAGTGGCTTGTCCTGTGCTCAAGATGGGAAGTTAGAGGTCATCTTGAATTTCCACTTTAATAAAAACTCATTTAAAGTGTGATAGAAATGGAGTGACGGCTGTTTGGAGCTGAAATACATAAAATATTAAACAAGGAATCAGAAAACCTGGGTTCAAATTCTGTTTCGCCCACTCTCTGAACATACCCGTTTTATACTGTCACAAGTCATGAGAGACCATGAGTGCTTGTTAATAACCACATTGTCCTGCCTCACGTCTGCGAAAGCATCCTTGAAATGCTCAAAAGAGATGAAGAATGTGAAATTGCCTGGAAATTCTACTGTCATCTACAAATATGCATTGTCTTCTTCCCAAACTACAGATGGCACCACTCTGAATATATAGCCAACTGGAAATGTGACATTTCCATCCTAAGAACGTCTGCCTGACAATTATTGTGGGGATGCTTCAGGCTTTTGTCCTAGAAAATTTAAATATTATCATCCTGGGAAAAGTATTTTTAAAAGTATTTTATCTAGTTTTGTATAGAGTCAGGGTCTCCCTCTGCCCAGGCTGGAGTGCAGTGGTGTGATCATAGCTCACTGCAGTCTCAGCTCCTGTCCTCAAGTGATCCTCATGCCTCAGCCTCCCCAGCAGCTGGGACTACAGGTGCACAGCACCACACCTGGCTGTTATTTTAAAAAAAAACTTTTTGTAGAGATGAGATCTTGCAATATTGCCCAGGCTGGTCTTGAACTCCTGTCCTCAATCAGTCCTCCCACGCCAGCCTCCCATAGTGCTGGGATTACAGGTGTGAGCCACTGACCCGACCTTTTTAAAGTATATTTAAAATTACTTTGCTTTTATATCTACAGTATTGGATGTAATTTAAACTTCTCATAAGGACAACTAGCTATTGCAGCTTTTTCATTATACATGAGTTTTAAAAATTAAATTTTTTTGGAAGTTATCCTTGAGATGCTTTGTCAGGGAAGAAAGAGGTAGAAATTTTGGGGGGCAACCACTGAATATGATTTCTTAAAGAGCTGGATAACCTTTAGAGATGTCTTTTACTATGTAACACCTGTTTACTTGTAGGCTTATATAAGTGTACATCTGTTTGATAAATCCACTTCAGCCTTATTGGGTGCAGGTTCTGTGAAATCCCTGAGGAGGTAGTTAACGGATGGATTGTTGAGGGACAAAGTAGGCTGCTTATGTTTCAAAGCCTGATGCATGAAGGGAGGGATCCATTGTTACGGAAGCCCGCACCCAAGTTTAATTCATTAACCATGAACCTGCTCTGCCACAGATTCTGAGTCTGAACGGTCCCTGAGTAGATTGGAAGCAGTGACAGCACACTCCTTTGAAGAGGAAGGAGAGCATTTGGGCAGTAGAAAACACAGAATGTCCGAAGAAAAAGATTGTGGTGGCGGAGATGCTCTCTCCAACGGCATCAAGAAACACAGGTAGGATCACCTCTGACGGTTGTCGCTGCTGCCTTTTTTACGATAAAGTACATTTGGATTCATAAAGAAATGTATGCCTTGTCTTCATTTTTCCCTATGTAGGGTTTTTATATTGCTCTGTCGCCTCAAAGAAAGCATTTAACTTAAGTACCTCTTCCTCTGTCCATTTAAGAGAATCATCTATAATTGTAAGAACAAAGTACAAAACTTGGGTTTAGCAACCATGTTCTTAGAGGGGCGTATAAATCCTTTAGTTGGTGATTTAGAAAGGTTATTCAGAACTACCTATTGAAACTGATCCTATGTGCCCTTTCTCATCATACATCTTTTATGACTTTGCCTTCCATTGCTATTTTAGTTTCTGGTCATTTGATCTTCTAGTTGGTTTTATTAAGAATGAATGGCAATATTTCCAGCCTGTTGATCCAGTTTAGTTGAATTTAAATAAAGATGTTTATTAAGACCCAGAAGTTGCTGAACATACCGTTTTTATACTGTCTAATAACATTAGGATGTTTTTATCCCCTTGGTTGCTTAGTCCTAGAGATTGTCCCAAATTAATGAGAAGTAATGGATACCCACAGTTCTCTGATTTCAGCCTAATTTTGTAGAGACAGTGGCATATATGCCTGCTAGTATTTGTATAGTAAAATATTTTATAAAATGATCAGTGAAGGATATATCCTGTTGTCATTGTAAAACCTACTTTTTGGGTGAGGAGTTATTAATGGTAATTTCTGGAAGGTAGTTTTTTGTTTAATATTTGTGGGTTGTGTAACTCTAATTCCATTTCTGTACTATGATTCTGGCCACAACTGGTTTTGACTATTGTTCTAGAAAAAAATGTATGCATCACTTCTCTGGCTTATGTGTATTTTCCCTCTGTTAACAAAAATGTCTCAGTTTGTATTTATTTTTCAAAGATCAGTGAGTTTTAGGTACCCAACTAGATTAAAACAGAGTTTTCTTTTGTTGGGTTAGAGGTTATCCTCTAAACATGCTTATAATGGCAAATGATGTATCTAGCAGTGAATGTCTTTCCTGATTTCCTCTGTAGTTACTATCAGTTTCTTTGGAGTTCAGTACAAAATTCTATTTAGGACATGAAATACTTAACAGTGAACTTGGCAGACCTACCAATCTCTAAAGAGAAGACAGTCTTTAACTATTTAACACATACACCATGCCAGTCTGGTGAGAACACAGGTGAAATCTTTGGAAAGTTCAAAGAGACATGCAGATACTCAGTATTATTAATATCAGAAAAGGCATTGTGCTTAGATGCTGTCCTCTGCTATAGCTACAGGGGATTTCTTTATTGCTTGTCAGGGCCTGGCAATTCTTTTGTATGTGTACTATAATCATGACAGTAGTTATTTTGCATTTAACAGAATTATATTATACCATATTCATACATTCTGTGTTCTAAAGTTAAACTCAAAATGGTACAAATGTGAAAGTTAAGATGATATGAAACTTTCAAAAACAAATGCAATCAGGATAGGTCACTAGGGAAGAATACAAAGAAACCAGGTGACCTAACCAGAAAAGTTGAACTGATAAATGAAATGCATCTTATTAAACCTATAAATGTGATAGGACATACTTCAGTTATTCAGAGTGAAAGAGGAAAACTTAGGAAATTGTCAGCAGCCTAATACCTGGGAAAACATAATTTCCTGTTTTTGAAAAGTAGCTTTCATAGGAGTTTTTTAAAATCCTCTTTTCATAAAGTTCTTCTCTAATCAAATAAATAAAGCATATGCCACACATAATTTAAAAGTTTAATTTTAGAATAGGAAAAAAGGATATTCAGTGCTATCACATCCCTCTTGCCTGTACCCTACATTGCGTAATGAATAATCTGTTATTATAATAGACAGTTTTTATATGGATAACAATAATTTGTCTTCATAGTAGTTTGGGTTATGTTTTAGAAAAACAGGCATATGTTGCTACCTGACCTGGGAGATTGGCCTGAATTGACCGAGAAATTTATTTGACTCTTGTGGGGTTTTTTTTTTTTGTTTTTTTTTTTAAGACAGAGTCTAGCTCTGTTGCCCAGGCTTGAGTGCAGTGTTGCGATATCGGCTCACTGTAACCTCCACCTCCTGGGTTCAAGCAATTCTCCTGCCTCAGCCCCCTGAGTAGCTGAGATTACAGGTGTGCACCGCCACGTCTGGCTAATTTTTGTATTTTTAGTCGAGATGGGGTTTTGCTGTGTTGGCCAGGCTGGTCTCGAAATCCTGACCTTGTGATCTGCCCACCTCAGCCTCCCAAAGTGCTGGGATTACAAGTGTGAGCCACTGTACCTGGCCTTGTGTTTTATCTTTAAAATACATGTGAAAATTATATTTGTTCTAGTCATAGATTTCTGTTTTCCTTAATATTAAAAAATATATTTACTATTTATTTAACTTTCCCGTAGAAAACTTGCATTTCCTCCTCACCCCATTCCACCAGTAGTATGCCCTGAGAAATACATACATAAAATTAGGGAGACATGGAAACATATGTATTATAAAACATTTTTTTAAGAGAGACGATGTATATTTTTTTTAATGGAAAAAGAGAGTATTAGAAATTGTAGTTCCCATAGAAAGTATTAAATCCCAGCATAACTTTTGCTTGTAAAGTAGAATAGGCATTTTCAACCATTATTTTCTTTTTTAGCCATGGAACCATTTGTGCAACAGAAGTTTAATGTAGAAGCTGTTAAAATCTCACCATCTTCATTTCTATGGTACTTTTTTCCCCCAAAAATATCAAATTGCTTTGTGGAAAATTAGCTGACACCATACTGTAGTCAGGTTTATATTTACAGAGCTTATTGCCATCTTGGCCACATTCCATAAGGAGCAGTTCTCTACACTTGGACCTAATCTATTATGTTTATTTTGAGCTCTAATCTTCTAACTTATCAGTTTTACCCAACTTGTTATATTTGGTTAAGATACTGATATTTACTTCAATCATGTTGCCAGATACGGTGTAAATGAGACTAACAGAGAGCAAATTAGTCAGAATCTGAAAATGTTGTATCCATGTTATGATTCTGTAAATGTTATTCACTATATTAACATGAATAGATTAAGGGAGTAAACCATATGGTCAACCTAATAGATTTTAAATATTTAAACAAAATTAAACAGTTTTTCAAAATGATCAATAAATATATTAGCAAGTCACAAACAGAAGAAAACAATCTGGTTAAAACTTAAACTAATTGATAATAACACATGAAAACAGTTCTCATCAGGAATAAGGTGCCTGCTGTCATCTTTTTTATTCACTATTATTTGGAGGCCATAGCCAGACACATACACATAAAACTTAGAAATACAAAATAGGATGACATGATCGTCTCTAGAAAACCCATAGACGTTATTAGAGTAAGAAAGTTTGGCCAGGCTGCTGTATACAAAATCGGCCCATTACATTTCTGTGTATCATCAACAGACAGAAACTGCAGTTAAAACTGAGAGGGAAGATCTTTATAGTCGCTTTTAAAAAGTCACATACCTAGGAATAAGTCTTGGGAAGAAAAGGGTGTAATAATAAGACTTTCTGAAAGAGATAAAACTTACTGAAAAGGAAAATTTATCCTGGTATATGTAATAAAGCTAGCATAGCAGATCAGTGAGGGAAAGAATAGATGGTTTGGTAAATGGTGCTTCGATAATCATTTAATATGGAAGGAAAAAAGAAAACGGATCTCTGTTTCATATACAAATTCTAGATGAATCTAACACTTGAATGTGGAAGTTCAAAACTTAAATACTTTGGAAGAAAATGTAAAATATCTTTACAATTTTGAGATAGGGAAGGATTTTTTAGGAACTTTTTTTCATCTGATTTAATTACTTGTACTTGATCTATTAACTTGAATAAAGAGTTCTGTAGTAAATGTGGCTGCGAATCTCAGAGGTTTATTTTGTTGAAATGGTAGATTAGGACTCTAGGTGTTTGCTTAGTTTGTTCACCCTTCTGACTGCTTTAGATTCCAGTTCTTAAGTAGCCACAGAAAGAGGAGTATAATATATCAGTTGTCACTGCACACGGAGCATTTACACAAAGAATGCACCGAATTTACCTGTTTGGGCTGAAAAAGTAAGCTAAGAAAAATACCTTCCAGGAAGTAAGGTTACAATGAAAAAATGTTGTTAGTGGTAAATAAAAATTATTTAACATGAATACATTTAATCACTAGAATAAAACCACCTTGGTTTTAACACCTCACTCCCTAGACCAGGCACGGTGGCTCATGCCTGTAATCCCGGTACTTTGGGAGGCTGAGACAGTCAGATCACTTGAAGCCAGGAGTTCGAGACCAGCCTGGCCAACACAATGAAACCCCTTCTCTACTAAAAATACACTACCATGCCAGGTATGGTAGTGAGCGCCTGTAGTCCCAGCGACTCGGGAGGCTGAGGTTGCAGTGAGCCAAGATCATGTCATTGCACTTCAGCCTGGGTGACAAAGTAAGACTCTGTCTCAAAAAAATAATAAAATAAAATAAAATCTTACTCCCTAAAGATATGGGATAGATGGTCTGTGCTTGGACTTCATAAAGTCAGGGAATAGAGTTAGCAGCAAGTTACCCCACCCAGAGACCTTCTGGTGCCATGGGTAGAAAAACACCCATGGCTGGGTGTGGTGGCTCACTCCTGTAATCCCAGCACTTTGGGAAGCTGAAGCGGGCAGGTCACCTGAGGTCAGGAGTTCGAGACCAGCCTGGCTAACATGGTGAAACCCTCTTTCTACTAAAAATACAAAAAAGTTAGCCGAGCATGGTGGCACACACCTGTAATCCCAGCTACTCAGGAGGCTGAGGCAGGAGAATCACTTGAACCTGGGAGGCGGAGGTTGCAGTGAGCTGCGATCACACCGTTACACTGCAGCTTGGACAACAAAAGCGAAACTTCGTCTCAGAAAAGAAAAGAAAAACACCCTTGTCTATTAGGAAATATTTGGGGTAACTCCTCATCATGTAGTGACCAGGAGCTCTTAAGCTACACCTCTGATTTTCAGAGAACCCAGGAGCAGTAAGGGAAAGAGCAAGAGCCCTGCCCAGAATGAGCCAGATTTGTGGTGGGGGGTGGGGGCTGGAGACAGTGGTTCCCAAGACAATGGGAGTCTGTGCTCTCCTTTTACCTCCCCACTCCCTTCCTAGAATACTTGTCCTGGAAAGTAGAGGGTTGCAATTTAGAATGAGTAGCATCGCTAGAAGCACAAGCAGCTCTGCGGTAGAGCCCACCTCTTTCACAAGCTGGAAACAAGCCTATCTCAACTCTCCCAAGAGAGAAAAGGGAACTAGGGACCAAGGAGCAGGCAATGAGAAGCTTTCAAAGGAATCATAAAGGAAGATGCTTGGTGTTCTAAAAGGCATGGAGGTCAGACAAGGGCACCATTGTGCTGTGGTGTAGGCCGACTGTTGGCAGTCCTGCCATGGCAGCTGTCTGTTATCAGAGGCCAGTGGAGATTGGACACCTGGAGCAGATTGGCAAGTTGAATGGCAGTAGCTGAAGCAGAGGACTAAAAACCAGCAGGACACTCTCATTACATGTGACATTCATCTCGCCCACAGAAGTGCATTTGGAGATGTAACAAATGAGAGAGAGTGCCAGCTTGGCAGGAGGAGACTAGACTGGTCATCCAGCGAATAGGGCTCCAATTTGAAAACCTCATCCAGAACTAATAAGCTGCTAGGCCATGGAGTCACTTCGAGTATGTTAGGAAGAAGAAAAGGCAGAGTGAGTCTAGATTCACGAGAATTACGTTGACAAGCCCAGGTCAAGTTGCCCAGCTTATTGCCAGGAATGACTCTGGGAAAACTGTGAGACATCTCTCCTCAGAACACTCATCTCGTCCTGCTGTAGTTTAAAGAGCAGATAGGAGTTGCTCTTTTGGAAACAGGCTGAGACTCTTTAAAACACAGTTGGAAAACCCCAAAGTTGCTTTTGGTTCTAGCATTCTGTAAGCAAATGATGGTGAGACACATTTTCACCCGAATCCAAGCGCTTCTTCTCATCTAGTCTAGATGAGTGATTATTGTGGGCAAGTGAGAGCGATTTTCTAGGGCAGCCATAATCTGTAAAGCTGTGCTTAAATCAACCACATAGCAAAGAGCTGAGAAACTGACATGGGAAGAGAAATAAAAATATATATATTTTCAGGTGGATAATCCCATTTCTAAAACTTTTTATTTACTCCGGAAATTTTCAAACATGCCTATAAGTAGAATAATATCATGAACCCTTTCCTCCCATAACTCAGCCTGGATTTTACCATGTGCCCAACTTCATTTCATCTATAAATCACCTCATAAATGTTTCAATTTATTTTTATTTTTTGTGAGACAGAGTCTCACCCCATTGTCCAGGCTGGAGTACAGTGATGTGATTATAGCTCACTGTAGTCTCAGCCTCCTTGGGCTCAGGTGATCCTCTCACCCCAGCCTCTCAAGTAGCTGTAGCTACAGGCATCACCACCATGCCTGACTAATTAAAAAAAAATTTTTTTTAGAGATGGGGTCTTGCTGTATTACCCAGGCTGTTCTTGAACTCCTAGCCTCAAGAGACCCTCCCACCTTGACCTCCCAAAGTGCTGGGATTACAGGCATGAGCCACTGCACTTGGCCTTTTATAATTTAAAAGTAAATTCAGGCCAGGCACGGTGGTTCACACCTGTAATCCCTGCATTTTGGGAGACTGAGGCGGGTGGATCACCTGAGGTCAGGAGTTCGAGACCAGCCTGGCCAATATGGTGAAACTCTGTCTCTACTAAAAATACCAAAAATTAGCTGGGTGTGGTGGTGGATGCCTGTAATCCCAGCTACTCAGGAAGCTGAGGCAGGAGAATTGATTGAACCCAGGAGACGGAGGTTGCAGTGAGCCAAGATAGTGCCACTGCACTCTAGCCTGGCTGACAAGAGTGAAACTCCATCTCAAAAAAAAAAAACAAGAAGCAAATTCAAGCTATACCATTTTATCTTTATTTTTTTTAAGGACATAGCTTTTTTACTAACAAAAATTGTGTATTTGTGGTGTACAACATGGTGTTTTAAAATATGTATACTGCACATCGTGTGATGGCTGAATCGAGCTAATGTATGCATTACCACATGCTTATTTTTTATGATGAGAACACTTTAAAGTCTATTCTCTTTAGTAATTTTCAAGTATATAACACATTGTTATTAACTATAGTCACCATGTTGGGCTGGATGTGGTGGATCACTCCTATAATCCCAGCATTTTGGGAGACCGAGGTGGGTGGATCACCTGAGGTCAGGAGTTTGAGACCAGCCTGGCCAACGTGGTGAAACCCCATCTCTACCAAAAAATAGGAAAATTAGCCCGGCATGGTGGCTTGTGCCAGTAATCCCAGCTACTCAGGAGGCTGAGGCAGGAGAATCGCTTGAACCTGGGAGGCGGAGGTTGCAGTGAGCCGAGATCACACCACTGCACTCCAGCCTGGCGACAGAGCGAGACTCCATCTCAAAACAAAACGAAAACCATGTTGTACAGTAGATTTCTTGAACTTATTTCTACAAAAAATATGGGACACTTCATGAAGTTGCATGTCATCCTTGTTCAGGGGCCATGCTAATCTTCTTTGTATCATTCCAGTGTGTAGTATATGTGCTGCCAAAACAAGCATTCATTTCTTCTTTTAAATAACTCAGTATGTATCTCTAAAACAGTGGGAGTCTTCCTTGCCTTGAAACCACAGTACTATTGTCATGCATAAATAAAAATTTCTTATCGTCAAATGTTCAGTTAGTATTCACGTCTGTTTGATTGTCTCATAAATGTCATTTAGTAATTGGATCCAAAATGGTGTTTAGTAATTGGATCTCAAAGTTCTAGATACTGCCTTTCCTTTATATGTCTTTTAAGTCTTTTTACTCTGGGTTTCCTCTTCCTTCCCCCATTTTTTCTTTCCATGTATTTTTCAAGAAACCTGGTCATTTGTTGTGTAGAGTATTCTACCATCTGGATATTGCTGGTTGTATTCCTGGGAGTATCATTCAACGTGTTCTTTTACTCCTGAATTTCCTGTGGACTGATGGTTATTTACAGAGGCATGGCCAGATTTATGTTTCAGTTTTTTAGCATAAAATGCATAGGTACACATACCATAGGTACGTCCTATGACATCAATCAGAGAGCATCTGCGCTCTGATTCTCTTCTTTCTGTAACGTTGAGATTGGTTATTGGGTTTAGTCATTGGCAGTCAGACACATCCAAGATAAAGTTGCCTGACAGTCTTTCACCTAATGATTTTGCAGCTGTTGTTGATCATTGTCTTCATCCTTATTTCTTAGGTGCTACAAAATAGTGATCTTTCAATTCTATCATTCCTTCTACATTTATTAGTTGGAAATCTTCTATAAAGAAGAGCTTTCTTCCAGATATAGTGACTCACACCTGTAATCCCAGCAATTTGGAAGGCAGAGGCAGGTGGATCACTTGGCCAGGAGTTCAAGACCAGCCTGGCCAACAAGGTGAAACCTCATCTCCACTAAAAATACAAAAATTAGCTGGGCATGGTGGCGGGTACCTGTAATCCCAACTACTTGGGAGGCTGAGGCAGGAGAAACACTTGAACCCGGAAGGCGGAGGTTGCTGTGAGCTGAGATGCGCCACTGTACTCTGTCCTGGGGACAAGAGCAAAACTTCATCTCAAAAAATAAAAAAAATAGGCCGGGCACGGTGGCTTACGCCTGTAATCCCAACACTTTGGGAGGCTGAGGCGGGCGGATCACGAGGTCAAGAGATCGTGACTATCCTGGCCAACATGGTGAAACCTGTCTCTACTAAAAATACAAAAATTAGCTGGGCATGGTGGCGTGTGCCTGTAGTCCCAGCTACTTGGGAGGCTAAGGCAGGAGAATTGCTTGAACCCGGGAGGTGGAGGTTGCGGTGAGCCAAGATCGTGCCACTACACTCCAGCCTGGTGACAGAGCGAGACTCTGTCTCAAAAAAAAAAACCCAAAAAATAAAAAAAGAACAGCTTCCTACTACCTCTTTACAAAATGATCTCTATATTGATTTCCTAGTATCCTCCAAAGGTGATGTATGAGCCCATGGATTGGATTAGTTTAAATCTATTACAGTTTCTTTCCCCATCTTTGATCAGAGGAAGCCCCTCTGGGTTGGCTTCTGTGTCCATCTGATATGACCCTAGTTGGTTTCATTGGTAATTTTTTTTAGTTATAATTTGTAGACAGTAACTCCATTGTCTTTGATAGCTGCCTTGCTTTCTGATAAGAAAAAAATGTTTCAGGCTTACATTGTTTGTTTCCTGCCCTAGACATAGAGTCAGCTTTCTCTAAGGAGTCGTATTTCATTGTAGTGGGAAATAATATTTAGAAACACCAATCTGAGCGGTAAGGATGTTCATTGCTGCTGCAGTGACTGCTGTTTTCAGTCTTACTCCTCAGAGACAGCTTTGTTGTGTGTCATCCTTGTTCTTTTTAAAGAAGAATAAGTGATGAACCCTAAGCAAAAACGAGCAAATAAAATTGTTCTTGTCCTTTCTTTAGTTTATATGAAAATATCTTTGAATTTTGGATGTTTACATTGTCCTTCAAAACTGGAGTTTAAGAAAGAGGTAGCTGGAATGAAAGTACTGATCTTAGAATAACACTGTTTTGGTAAATGTGAAATAAGAAAAATTGCCCAAATATTTAAAACTCTCCTTGATTTCCATTATATTTTATAAGGTTATTTCATGGTACGGTGAAATTGAAACATGGAACATAGTTTTTCTTTTCTTTTTTTTGGCATGGGGAGGTGGAGTCTTGCTCTGTTGCTCAGGCTGAAGTGTAGTGGCGCAATCTCGGCTCCCTGCAACCTCCGCTTCCCAGGTTAAAGCAATTCTCCTGCCTCAGTCTCCCAAGTAGCTGGGACTACATGCACACCCTGCCACACCCGGCTAATTTTTTGTATTTTAGTAGAGACAGGGTTTCACCATGTTACCCAGACTGGTCTCGAACTCTAGAGCTCAGGCAATCTGCCCACCTCAACCTCCCAGAGTGCTAGAATTATAGGCATGAGCCACTGCGCCTTGCTGCATTTTTAATTTTATTGAGAATACAAAGGTGTGGCTGGTCTCCACACAACTGGTTGTAAAGTTACATTGTAAAATGTAAACGAGGTGAGGAGAGGCTGTAAGCTCTGTTATTTATTCCTGGGTCCTTTGATACTACTTTCCCCATTCAGAGGTCTCATTATTTTCTCCTTTTGATCCTTAGACTTTTTCAATATCTTAGGTACATATCCGATTTCTATTTCAAGTTTACTTTATAAACACTTATAATCCTCAGAATGTCAACAGAAAGAAGCAGTTAAATCATTATTAAAATGTATATTCTTGCTTGGCATCTTGCTCTGTTTATCCGAAGACGTACCCTCTTCCCCCAACCCTCCCACTCCCAACACACATGAACACAAGATTCTTAGTGCTGGCCAGATGCGGTGGCTCACGCCTGTAATCCCAGCACTTTGGGAGGCCAAGGTGGGCAGGTTACGAGGTCAGGAGGTCGAGACCTTCCGCGCTAACACGGTGAAACCCTGTCTGAACTAAAAATACAAAAGATTAGCCCGGCATGGTGGCACATACCTGTAATCCCAGCTACTAGGGAGACTGAGGCAGGAGGATCTCTTGAACCTGGGAGGCAGAGGTTGTAGTGAGCCGAGATTGCACCACTGCACTCCAGCCTAGGCAACAGAGTGAGACTCTGTCTCAAACAAAAAAAAAAAAAAAGATTTTGAGTGCCTAGGAAATATCTTTCAGAGTAACATAGTCTTTTAAAGATCTGCCTTAACCTGTTTATTCTGCCCACATCTTCTAATAAATCATAGGTTGGGTATCTTGACTTCTGGTGACTTAAGGGATTTGGTCTCTACAAATACGTCAAAGTATCTGTTTTTCTTTGGAGCTATGCCAATCTAAATTTTGCCTAAAGGAGAAAATTGCCTCAGGGGACACAGAGTTCTTTGGTATTATTTGCTTTGCTTGGTAGCTCAGGAGGCATTTTCCTCTTTCAGAAAACACCATATATAATAATAATAATTTTGCAAGGTAAATAAATTAAGGAAGTGATTGTTTTAAAAATCACATAGGTCCTTTAAAGCTTGGTCAGTTGGTTTACCTTTAGAATCTTCAGAAAATTTGGTTTATACGCAACTCTTTTCAAAACACGATTGTATAAAATGTGACCTGTTCTCACTGTCTGGGCTATAACCTGCTGTTGTATCATGTTGATATAGTACAATGTTCAGCCAGGATTTGAAATTTAGGATGAACTTTCCATTTTACCGTAGTAAATTTCAGATCTGATTGTATGTTTTAGGACATTGCATGATCTTTCTCAGCAGAAAAAAACCTGCTTTAGGAGAAGGGAAGAATGCAGTACAGGTATTTTACTATGCTCAGAGCAATCCAAAAGGAAACACAAGGGAAAATAACATACATGTCAGAGAACCCTAGAGATATTATGTGTTAGGTATCACAGAGCAGGAAGGAACCAGAAACTCAACTCCCTTCCTAGAAATTCTATCCCTCTGATGGTAAGCAATCAAAAAGCATCTCAGATCATTTATAAATGAAGTTAAATCAGGCTGTGGAAGTAGCTAAAGCAAAGCACAAACAAATTGTTATATTTATTCTGAAAAAGTAGGTATGGTTTAACGGGAAGTTAGTCTGGAAAGTTCAGAGCCATGAAAAGCGACACAGTCATTTGCAGACAGGCACTTCTGTTATTCAGTCCATCTCTGCTTCCTTTTTTGTCTTCTCATTGTGAAGTATTTTTTGCACAGTTTTCCCCAAACCCATGTTTTGGTGATCAGAAATCCTTGTCTTCAGTGTTCCAGATAACATACAGCCTATTAAAAACAGCCTTGCTTCAGAGTTGCATTCAAAGATCAATTTTCATCGAGAATTCAAACCTACATTGTAGTAGAGAACTCTAGGTCTCACCAAACTTTCTGCTGCTACCACCAGCCTCCTAATCCAGCTGGAGTGTGTTCAAGTTCGGAAACAGGACATTTCTCAATAGAGAGCCCAAGAGATTTCTGTTATAATCAGGAAGAGCTTCTGTTTTTTGTTTGTTTGTTTGTTTGTTTGTTTTAGTAGAGACGGGGTTTCATCATGTTGGCCAGGATGGTCTCAATCTCCTGACCTTGTAATTTGTCCGCCTCGGCCTCCCAAAGTGCTGGGATTACAGGCATGAGCCATCACTCCTGGCCAGGAAGAGCTTCTTTCCCCTCCCCAGCCAACAAAATTACCAGTAATGAGACAGCTTTGGATCCTTTTCTTTTTTCTTTCTTTCTTTTTTTTTTTTTTTGAAAGAAAGAAAGAGAGAAGAAAGAAAGAGCAAACGAAAGAAAAAAAGAATAAAAGAGAGAAAGAAAGAGGAAGAGAAAGAGGGAGAGAGAATGGGATTCTTGCTCCATTGCCCAGGCTAGAATGCAGTCTAAAAATGGGTATTAAAAACCTCTTTTATGCCAATAATTGTGCTTAACAATGGAGACAGGAAGGAAGAGGGGATGAAAATAACAAACAAGCAGCCAACCAATATTTTATTTAAACCTGTGAAATGCTATGCAATTGCTGAGGAGTGATTTACTTCCAATTATGTGGTCACTTTTAAAATAGGTGTAATGTGATACTGAGAAAAATGTATGCTTTGTGGATTTG
>CAUYQU010007303.1:0-27833 GCA_963574635.1 Cheracebus regulus
GGCTGGAGTGCAGTGGCGTGACCTCAGCTTACTGCAACCTCTGCCTCCCGGGTTCAAGCAATTCTCCTGCCTCAGTCTCCTGTGTAGCTGGGACCACACATGCACACCACCACGCCCGGCTAATTTTTTGTATTTTTAGTAGAGACAGGGGTCTCGCCATGTGGCCCAGGGTGGTCATGAACCCCTGAGGTCAGGCAATCTGCCCACTTCAGCCTCCCAAAGTGCTAGGATTACAGGTGTGAGCCACCGCACCTGGCCCAATGATGAGCTTTTAATGTTAAATTTCTACAGACATTATAAGTTCTTCTGTAAAACTCTTAAAGAACCTGGCTACTTCAGTGTAATGGAATTATAAATAGAAACAGGTCAAAATGTCAGATTTTGAAAAAGCTGAAATCTGACGTGAATCTGAATTCTAGTTAGAACAGCTGTCCCCAACCTTTTTGGCACCAGGTACTGATTTCATGAAAGACAATTTTTCCATGGACTTGGGTGGGGATGATTTTGGGGCGATTTAATCGCATTACATTTATTATGCACTTTAGTTCTATTACTCTTACACTGTAATATATAATGAAATAATTATACGACTCACCATAATGTAGAATCAGTAGGAGCCCTGAGCTTGTTTTCCTGCAACTAGATGGTCCCATCTGGGGGTGATGGGAGACAGTGATAGATCATCAGGCATTAGAGTCTCATAAGGAGCATGCAACCTAGATTCTCCGTATGCACAGTTCACAATAGGGTTCACGCTCCTGTGAGAATCTAATGCCACCAATGATTGACAGGAGGAGGAGCACAGGCAGTAATGAAAAGGATAGAGGCTGCTGTAAATACAGATGAAGCTTCACTAGCTCACCTGCCACTCTCCTCCTGCTGTGGGGCCTGGTTCCTAACAGGCCACAGACTGTGGCTTGGGGCTTGGGGACCCCTCAGTTAACATTGACTCTGGAGTTTGACTGCCTGTTTTTATTCCTTTTTTGGGAGAGGGTGGTGGGGACAGAGTCTGGCTCTGTTGCCCAGGCTGGAATACAGCAGCACAAACTTGGCTCACTGCAACCTCCACCTCCTGGATTCAAGTGATTCTCCTGCCTCAGCCTCCTGAGCAGCTGGGATTACAGGCATGTGCCACCACACCCAGATAATTTTTGTATTTTTAGTAGAGATAGGGTTTCACCACGGTGTCCAGGATGGTCTCAAATTCTTAATCTCAGGTGATCCACCTGGCTCGGCCTCCCAAAGTGCTGGAGACATGAGCCACCACACCCAGCCAGACTGCTTGCATTTTGAATCTTACTCGTTTTGTAAGCTTGGGTTACTAGGACACTCTGTGCCTCAAGTCTCCTCATCTATAAAATGAGCACAATACTACCTAGCCATTGTGAGGAATAAACAAGTTGATATATGTGTATTGCTCAGAATAGTGCATGATTTGTTGTAATTATGTTTGCTGTAATTAGTGTGATAATCTCTTTTTCCCATTAAATCAACCAATAGAAATAGTAGACTCAAGTATTTCTACAGGTAAGTAAACTAAGCATGAACTGGAGGAACGTTGAAGGACAAAAGGTAATGAGGTGAGAGACCTAAAAAAAAAAGGGTAAAAGAACCCTACAGCAATTGAGTTTCCTCTCTGTGGTCAAGTAGCACAAGCATAGACAAACACTGTTATTTCACAAACAAGATGGCTTCCAGCTATGTGTGTTATATTATATTCCTTTTGAAAACTCATTATTTTTACCTGTTGTTTCAGCCCTAAAGGCACAGCAGGTCTAGCACAGATGTTTCTGGGGTTTTCCATCATTCTTTACAAGAGCAGTCAACAGCAAGAAGCCTTGCAAAGAGGCTTATCACACCTAGGGGCAAGGCCAAGTGCCTCTCACACTCACAGAATGGAAAATCAGTGCATGCCTCACTCACTGAGGAGATATTGGAGCATTTTAAAAGACAGTATAATTAACTCATGTAATATTGTTTTTCTAGAGCATACTTGTAATATTGTTTTTCTAGAGCAAAAGCTGTATTACCAATGTATGCTCTAGAAAAACAATATGACACGCTGAAAAAAAAAGCACCCAGTGTATAAGAAATTTTGGAAAGTTCTTAAATTTATAATATACACAATCTTAAAACTAGTATTGGGACCTTGACCAAGTGTGAGCTAGCTACCCATGATCTCTTTGTCACTTCATCATTAAAAAACAGAAGTAGGCTGGGCACGGTAGCTCAAGCCTGTAATCCCAGCACTTTGGGAAGCCAAGGTGGGTGGATCACTTGAGTTCAGAAGTTTAAGACCAGCCTGGGAAACATGGTGAAATCCTGTCTCTACAAAAAATACAAAAATTAGCCAGGCATGGTGGTGCGTGCCTGTGGTCCCAGCTACTCAGGAGACTGATGTGGGAGGATGGCTTGAGCCTGGGAGGCTGAGGTTGCAGTGAGCCGAGATCGCATCACCACATTCCAGCCTGGGCAAGAAAACCAGACCCTGTCTCAAAAAAACTAAAGCAAAACAAAACAAAAACAGAAGTAGTGATCTGTGGTTAGCAGAGCACCAAAATGTTTAGCAGAGGTTACTGACACTGCACTATGGGAGCTAGAGGAAGCTTTCTAGGTGGCAGGGTGCTACACTATTTTTTTAATCGGGTCTCACTATGTCTCCCAGGCTGGTCTCAAACTCCTGGTCCCAACTGGTCCACCAATCTCAACCTCCTGAGTTCTTGCATGGCTAGAGCACTAAACCATTCATCAAGATAAAGTCTTCATATGCAGGCTGCTCAGAAACAATAAATTTAAAGCATTCCAGTCAGCCCCCGTGAATGGATGAGGACCTAGCAGTGGCGATAGATCAGGCACATCTCAGATACACTAAAAAATCCTGATCTACCCAAGAGCTGCCTCTCAGCATTCACCAACTCTTCATTTTTCGAGCTGCCATGGAGCCCGCCCGCCTTGCTTCAACACAACAACCTCTGCAATTGCCCCATTGCACTGGGGCCCTACCGTTCCAGCTACTGAACTCTCTGTACCCCGACTCCCTCAAGAGCTCTCCTCCTCCTTGCCTCACACAGTCAAGGACACACATCACTTGAGCACCCCCCAACAGAGGGTGAGCAAGTAGACATCTGCATCCTTTGGCCTCTGAAGGTAACATTATCAGATGTATATTCAAGACCTGATAATACTTCTGGACCTTTATTCTTTGGAGGACATGTTAAAAAAAGAAAACTCACTCATAAAATTCATGCCGTTTAGTTGTGCTACCTTCTGCCCCTCCCCCATAGCCAGGACACCAACCTCTCAGTTGCTCCCTGTCACTCACTGAAGACTTGACAACTGGCTCATGGCATTCCTCTGTGGCCCAGCCTCACTATTATCCCATCTTCAAAATCACAGCGCTGACCCATTAAATGCCTTAGTCTTTCAGTTCCTTACTTGTTAACATCAAATAACCTTCAACAGCTCTGCCTTTGGCTTCCTACTCCTATGGGTCACTCCCAGCTATCTCATGCTAGAAACTGTCTACCCCAGAAACACAAAGACAAGATTCTACACACTGATCAACCTGTCACTCAGCAACTCCAGCAATCTTCTCCAACTTCAGAGAGTCTCTCAATCCTTCTAATCTCATCTTTCCCTGTCTTCAATGTGTTTACAAGCTGGGGTGGCCACCAAGGTCTATTATTTCATCTCCTCTAATAGTTACCTCTTTCATCTGACTATCATTTGACCTCGAAGAAGAGATCAACACAACAGTCTCCCTTCCCTAGCTCAAAATCTAAAATGTGCTTCTGCCAGGGGAATCATTCTTAGCATCCAGGTACCCCCAAACCTAGGTTGGATGGCCCTCCTATACACACTGACAGCACTTCGTGATGACACACATTCCAGTATCTCTCTCTCTGCTTTGTCATTCTATATTAGTCCTTAGCTCGACTGGCTCCCCGAGGATAAGACCGGGCCTTTCACTATTGCACCCATATGGTCTAGCACTACTCTTGGTACGTACGTGGTGGTCACTAAGTATTTTTAATCAAGAAATACAGCCAAATGTGCATTTTAGAAGTTATACAAAAGAGCAGACAAGCTGAAAAGCCAATTCTCATTAATAACCACCATTAGCAAAAACAAGATGCCAAGTGACACAAAAGAAATGTAAGAAATTACATATAGGAACACTGATTTATGTAGAATTTCCAAAGTTGTCTGGCAAAACTCATCATAATATCAATGTGACCTATAAATTCACAAACAATTTTTTAAAAAAACATTAACAGGGAAAAAGAGCAAAATCATTTTAACTTCATTTTTTTCTTTGGTATATGAAAAACAGTTCAAAAATAACTGATTTTAAAGTGTCCAATGTTCAGTTAAATAAGACAATTTGCTATGAAATCCTAATTAATGGGATAAAGAGGAAAAGTAAAAAGAGAAATTTATAAGTTAGGACTAATCCCCCTTAAGTCCAAAAGATAAAATAAGTTAGAACTGAATGTTCCCCCACATCTAGAAATCAAAGATCATTTGTATTTCAGGTGAAAGGCAACAAATATCAGATAAGAGGATAGAAATCTAGAAGGAACTACCTAAGGAACTAAAATAAAGGCAGTTTGTTTCCAAATTTAGGTTCATAGACAAACTTGAACTTCCTAATGCAACATCTGCATTTTCCACCTTCTAGTTAATAAAAGCAGAAAGGAAAAAAAAGACTGAAATCAGTAATGTTTTACCTGCATGAGTTTGGTGTCGTGTCCAGTATAAACAACTATGCCAAAGACCCACTGAGTATTTCTAAGCTGTGTACCTCTTAATAAGATCTGGTCAGGCCCAAGGGCAACAAGGCTGAAAATAAAAAGTAAAAAAAATGATATTAAATGATAGTCTGGAAAATGAGCATGAGCTTTTCCCTTAAATATGAACCCACAATAAATCAAATGTTCCCTTTGCTCCAATTTGAACTACTTTACTGAGAAACACAGGCAATAAAGGTTACCATTAGCTTAATCTATCCCAAAAAGACCCACAAAAAGCTTTATTTTATCCATTCATCACTACAGAAAAAATGTTTTTTCTATAAAATGTTAGAGGGAATTATATCTCTCAGGATCCTGTTATAAAACTCAACACCCAGAAAGGAAGTTGCTAAAATAATAACTGAAGCTTACTCATTTGTAATAAGTATTATTATTGGAAGTAATATTATTATTATTTGCAAAATAAATCTAGTGCATTTTACAGACTATTAGAAGGGAGTTAAAAAAAAAAAAAAGCAGCAACCTATCATATCAAGTTTGTCAAGGATGACTTAATGAGTAAATAAAGACCTGAGTGGTAATTTAGAAATTCAAAATGGGGAGCTCATAGAATAGTTATATGTGCTAAACAAAACCAAGAAGCACTCACACTTAGCTGTCATATTTATAATAATTTGGGTTGATTCCCATGATCAGATCCTTCCAAGCCTTGGGTCGTCAAAATATAAAGGACAGTGCAAGAGGCTGGGTTACAGTGGTGGAGGTGGGGGACGTTGGCAAGAGGCAAAAGACAAAAGATGGCCAGAAGGTAGAAACCACACCCCAACATCATAACAAAAGACAACTTCAGAACAACATAACAAATGCCAGAAGGACAAAGATAACAGGATATAGACAGGAGGGCACTGAATATTCTAACGGAAGAATAAGCCTTCATTTCACTCAACTTTCTAAAAACAAACACATGCTCCTTAGAAGGCGGCTAGCAACAACAACAAAAAAATACACATTTATGTAACATGTGTATTAGCTTTTACATGCCTCAGATGCCTCTCCTCTGCTTTTCTGGACAATTTTATGAAACTAAAACCATTTCTCCTGCCTGGCAGAGAATAGGCACAGAAAGAATATGCCACATGCTTTGAGCCTCATCTGCGACCCTTGGGCTCAGGGTTTTTTCTTAAATTTAAGGAAGGCTTTAAATTAACTGAAAGGGTATGAAATCTCACTGTTTTAAGATATTGCAACACTAGAAAACAAACATATTTTCCAAAGCTCCAGTAATTCTTAGTCATATAGTTTAACAGACAACAAAGAAAAGGAATACAATACCTTTTCCCATCTAAGTTCAAGTTTCCAGTGAAGTCATAGAGGTGGCGGTTGGGCCCTTCACATTCTATGGTTCCAGATAACTTCATCAAAACTTCCCGAGTTTGCATGTCAGCAGTGTGGCTCAAACCCTGAAAGATTAAACCAAAAGAGGAAATCAAACACAGTCTTTTGTGTTTAGCGGCACCATTCAGCATCCGTGTTGTTAATCAAAAGGAAAAATAAGGCATCCCCAGTGCAATAATTTGGGGAGCTAACAAATCAAACTGTCAGCCCCTCAAGGCAGACTTTCCCAGCAGCTTTTGCCACAACAATCTAATGCGAAAATGGCAAAAGAATTTAATGAAGCCAAAAGTTAAGATCCCGCCACTGCGCTGGAAACATCCGCGCATAAGTAATAGTTAACATACTCCAGCACCTACAGCAAGGATAATTTACCAGCTGTACTCTAACACTGGTCATAAAAATAGAATAAAGTAGCCCTTTAATATTTTACACTATCTAGCATCCTTCTCTTTTTATTTAAAAGACAGCGTCTCACTCTGTCCCCCAGGCTGGAGTGCAGTGGTGCAATCATGGTTCACTGCAGCCTCAAAATCTTGGGCTCAAGTGACCCTCCCACCTCAGCCTCCTAAGTAGCTGGGACTACAGGTGTGTGCCATCATGCCCAACTATTTTTTAAATTTTTTTGTAGGGATAGGGTCTTGCTATGTTGCCCAGGCTGTAACCCTTCTACAAATGGGGGAAAAAAAAGTCTTAAGCAAATATCTACAGTAGAAAAGAAAGATACATAGACAGAATTTCTGGATTCAACTTTAAGCAGCAAAATTGTTTTAACTGTCAAAATCCTCAAAAAGGTTATATGTCAAAGACCATTCTTCATTTTGGCTGGGTGCAGTGGCTCATGCCTGTAATGCCAGCACTTTGGGAGGCCAAAGCAAGCAGATCACTTGAGTTTCGGAGTTTGAGACCAGCCTAGCCAACATGGTGAAACTCCCTGTCTACTAAAAAATATAAAAATTAGCTAGGTGTGGTGGCATGCACCTATGGTTAGGAGGGTGAGGTGGGAGAATCACTTGAACCCTGTAGGCAGAGGTTGCAGTGAGCTGAGATTGCGACACTGCACTCCAGCCTGGGTGACAGAGTGAGACTCCATCTCAAAAAAAAAGAACCAAAAAAGACTATTCTTCATTCTAGAATTAAAATACATGACAAGAATAGTTTTCTTTAAGGCATGGAAGTTTTGTATCTAATTATATCACTCTCTAGGATTAGAATCTTTATTACAACAGTGATGTAAACTGGGGTACCTGGAGCTTTTTGCTCCATTTGTCCACTAAGCTGTGTCCTTCCCACCCACTCAGCTTTGCTGAGATGGCCCCTCTCTCCAGC
The DNA here is from genome assembly GCA_963574635.1 of Cheracebus regulus. NCBI lineage: Eukaryota > Metazoa > Chordata > Mammalia > Primates > Pitheciidae > Cheracebus > Cheracebus regulus. Next base: position 7,476 of record CAUYQU010007303.1, read on the forward strand.
ATCACAGGCAAAAAACTCAATAAGACGCCATACGAAGGCCTGGCACCCTTTGGGACCTAGAGTTTGATGCAGCCCTCTTTTTCCAGCTTTCTTTACGTGTTCCCCCTCATCATAGATGGCATATTCTTCCCATAGATTCCATTAGGGGTAAGGCCTAACCCTTTGTGCTGAGCATTTTGTTTCTCTAGAAAAAGATGTGCGGGGACCACATTTGCAGTTGGGTCCACCATAACAACACAAGTCATCAGAGGCAACTTTACCTGGCGTATTTTAAGGTTCGTCTCCCCATCCAGATTAGCTGTTTCGACATAACACATTGCCTGAGGTTCACTGAGGAGAGAGAAAGAAAGAGCCAAGTTTAGTAAAGTCCTTTCCACAAATTCACAGCCTATAATATCTGTATTATGGAATCTATGTCTGCTGATTGGCCCTCCAAAATAAATTGTTATAAATAACCACTATAGTAGGAGTAATGATGAAAAAGGAAACATACACTCATCTTTGGGACTCAGCACCAGTACAGAGTCAGTCATTTGCCAAGATGATCTGCCCTTGTAAGCCCCACATAATGACTGCTGAGCCTCAAGAAGACAGGAATGAACTGAACATGAAAGAAAAGGGGAAACACATGATGTCCCCACTCAGATGCAACCACTGGGTTCAGGCAATCCTTCAAGTCTGAGGCTGGGCCTGATCAAAAAGGCTGCCCAAGGTATGGCCAGTAGAAACACATGCTTTTTGAAGAAAATGACAGCCAGAGGAGTTGAAGGATCGAGGCATGGGCTTAGCAAGGATTTGCTTCTCTGCCATTTTCACAATCTCAAAGCCAACTTTTTAATCAAAATACCTATCATTAAAGACAGAAAACTCAAAGAATAAAAATAAGCATAACAGAAATTGTATTCCTATTTATAATCTTTGAGTTTAGCTAAGTTCACATAGTTAGTGATTTAAGAGAATGGACTCTGCAATCCACTAGGTAAGGTAAAATCCCCCGGCACCACCTTTATAGGCTATATGGCCTTGGCAAATTGTTTAGTCTTTCTGTATCTCAATCTTGTCATGTGCAAAAGAAGTCTCTCAAGGGTTACTGGGAAGATTAAGTGGGCCAACCTCTTCAACAGGCTGTTCAGCACACAGCACACACCCAGACACTAATAAGGAGCATACTGGAAATATGATGACAGCTCAAGCAATTCCATATTAAGACTAAGTTTAAAAAAAAAAACAACAACAGCTGGGCACTGTAGCTCACGCCTATAATCCCAGCACTTTGAGAGGCCAAGGCAGGAGGACTGCTTGAGGCCAGGAGTTCCAGAACCAGCTTGGGCAACATCTAAAAATTTTTTTCTAAAGTAGTCTCTACAAAAAAAAATTTAAAAATGTACCAGGCATAGTGGCGAGCACCTGTGGTCCCGGCTACTCAGGAGGCTGAGATGGGAGGATCACTTGAGCCCAGGAGTTTGAACTTACAGTGAGATATGATTGTGCCACCACACTCCAGCCTCGGTGACAGAGTAGAACTTGTCTCCAAAAAAAAAAAAAAACAAACTACACACACACACACACACACACACAATTTTCTAGCGTCACAGCCAAGACTTATAGCCCAAACTATCAAGTGATCAATAATTCAATATCTCTAAGAATTTCTTTGTTATCAATCAATATGGGCAAACACAAATCCAGCCCTGCATTATTGGTTCTTTTTCCCTCCATAGGCCTGGGGTCCTATTTTAAAATCTATTATCTCAAGCAGAAAACTAATGCTTAGGCTTAAAATCCATTGAGTGATTAAATTCAACATAAGAAATGCTGTCTGCAATCAAAGAAAATGCAAGCAGCATGAGTATCTATGATTCCAACAGCGTATAAATATAGGAAGTTAGAGTCCTAACGTCACACAATTTAATCTTGAATTCAGAATAGATGTCTATTCTTGTCCTAATTTTGGCTTTCTTTCCTAGCTATATACGTTCCTGCATCAAGCCCAAAAAATATCAAGAATTGCACTGAGTGATGATTCCATCCTAGAATAAAACTACCTGGAGAACGTGAAAATGATACTTGGACACAAAAGGGCCAAACATGAACGGATAAAGAGCAAACACCATCTGCTGGTCACGTTTACACTGAGAAAACATCTGTGGTTCTTGAACAGCTATTGAAGTGGAGCTCTGGGTTCTACAGGACAGACTGCTTGGCAGAGCCCATCAGGAAACAAATTCTGAAATCATGGATATGCTGCAACCTACGTTAATGAAAGGACCACTTCACTGCTCTTGACTCAGTGTCCCTATAAATAAGAACTAACCCCCAAATAGCCAGAAGACTAAGTGGAGTCAATACATGTAAAAGAGTTCAGAAAAAGCACAAAGGAATGAATGGGAGAAAGAAACCAAGGGTCACGGCAGGAGAAGGCAAATGACAAGAAATGGAAGAATGGGACAAAGGATGGTAGAAGGGAACAGGTGGCTCAAGACTGCTCCAGTCACTGCTTATTATATCATTGTTCTTAACATTTATTGCAATAAAAAAGGTGCCCACTAGCACAGCTGACCTGGAGGATAGCAGGACCACATCTGCTGGAAGATACTGCCCATTGACGACCTTCACAATGTCTCCCACTGCCACCTAGAGAGCCAGCAACGAGGACAGAGAGGCATAGAAGAAAAGAAAGAAAACACACATGGTGAAAAAGGTGCTTGAATATTTGAAGAAAAAATTACCATGTAACTAAGCCATGAAGTTTAAGATGGAGAAGCCCAAATTATTTTCCGTGACAAGAACCAAAGGGAAGTACTTCCATGTAGCCACTGGTAATGTTGCCTTTCTGCAATGTTAACAACAAAGGAAAGGGAGAGGGAGAAAAGGGATAAGTCAGAACAACTATAAAGATCTCGTTTTCTTACAATTATCCATCCATTTACAAATACTTGAGCATCTCCATAGCTGCACGCAGTAGGGTAGGATGGTCACGCACACACCTCCAGAGCCAGCCTAATGCCTGGGCTTAATTCCCACTGCACCCCTGATGAGCTGTGTAACGATGAACAAGTTACGTAAACTCTGTGTGCCTCAGTTTTCTCATCTACATAAAGGGGATAAAGACACATACTTCATAGAGTGACTGTAAAGATCAACTAAGTTAACACACATAAATTTTTCTCTGTTTTACAAACTGAGGTGCAGAACAAAATAACTTGATCACAGTAATACAGCTACTGAGTGTTAGAACCAGGATTCAAAACTGGGCAAGCTGCAGGGAAGACCAATGCTCTTTTTAAAAGGCAACACTAAATTCACCCATGAAAAGTACATCTAAAAGGCCCCCTGGAAATACACCACATAAAATGGAGAAGATTTGTACAGGCTTAAGAAATTCCCAGAAAAAGAATAACGGTCAAAGTCAGAGACCACCCTGGGGAACAGACTCCACCAGACAGAAGATCCCAAGCCAAGAAAAAGGGCTGTAGTCTCCAAAATGGCACCATGGCCAAGTGTCTCCAAATCTTGTCAGTAACATTGCAGAAAGCACCAGGGTAGCGAGAACTGGGGCTTTCGAATCCAACCCTAGCTTTATAGCCTTGTGCTAGCTTTGTGATCTCAGCAAGCTGCTTCGCCTCTCAGCGCCCCAGCGTCTCATGTCTGAAATGGGAAGACAGTGCCACCGGCCTTGTAAGACGGATGCAGTGACTAAGGAAGTATACATGGCACCTGGCATAAAAGAGGTCTGTGTAAATGTGGGTCTCCATCCTCAGAAGTATAACTGAAAGGACATCATGAGTGTGAAGGTCAAGGACATTGGAATTATCTGATGACAACAGAAGACCATTCCTAGTACAGTAATAATTGAAAAGCTCAAAACAGAGACTTATGCTTTCTATTTCCTATTCTAGCCACGTTACTATTCTCTTAGAAACCAGGAATTTCAAGTGATATGATACTTGTGAAAAACTACCAGATCTTATAAACTGGCAGGTGCCCATGTTTAATTTTCTGTTGGGAAAAAGGCAAATTTACTGAAAGGTATCCTACTGGTGCTTTAAGTTGTTTGTTAAAGTGTGGAGAAAATGCTACAAAGCTATTTTAACAACCACCAGTACAAAAGCAAGGGATGGCGCCGGGCGCAGTGGTTCACACCTGTAATCCCAGTACTTTGGGAGGCCAAGGCAAGCAAATCACGAGGTCAAGAGACGGAGACCACCCTGGCCAACATGGTGAAACCCCATCTCTACTAAAAATGCAAAAATTAGCCAGGCATGGTGGTGCGCACCTGTAGTCCCAGCTACTCGGGAGGCTGAGGCAGAAGAATCACTTGAACCCGGGAGGCAGAGGTTGCAGTGAGCTAAGATCGCGCCACTGCACTCCAGCCTGGTAACACAGCAAGACTCCATCTCAAAAAAAAAGCAAGGGATGGTATGTGAATTGTAAGTATTTTTTAAAAGTAAAAATTTACTGGCTGGACATAGTGGCTCAAATCTGTAATCCCAGCACTTTGGGAGGCCGAGGCAGGTAGATCACTTGAGGTCAGGAGTTCAAGATCAGCCTGGCCAACACAATGAAATCCCTATCTCACTAAAAAAAAAAAAAAATTAGCCTTCCAAAGTGCTGGGCATGGTGTGGGCACCTGTAGTCCCAGCTACTGGGGAGACTGAGGCAGGAGAATCACTTGAACCCAGGAGGTGGAGGTTGCAGTCAGCCGAGACAGCACCACTGTACTCCAGCCTGGGCAACAGAGTGAGACTGTGTCTAAAGAAAAAAATAGCAAAAATATTTTATAGAAATAGTTTAATTACATATAAAAATCAGAAGAAGTAATTAATAAAGAAAAAACACTAGACAGGAAAATTTGTCATGTTTTCAAATGAAAAAAGGCAGTGGATTTTTTTTTTAATTCAAAGTGGGAGGACAAGAGAAATTATGGCTGTCTCTCATCTTTACTCTCTAGATAAAGAAACATTCATATCCCAGTAACCAAGTACTAAGAAGTTTGGTGTACTTGAGAAACTACTTACTTGGATTTTGCTTAAAAACGGTTTTTTCTTTGATTAGTTATTTTCTGTTTATGAGACAAGGTCTCACTCTGTCGCCCAGGCTGGAGAGCAGTGACGTGATCAAGGCTCACTGCAACCTCTGCCTCCCAGGCTCAAGTGTTCTTCCCACCTCAGCCTCCTGGGTAGCTGGGATTACAGGCACGCACCACCACACCTGGCTAGTTTTTGTATTTTTTGTAGAGATGGGGTTTGGCCATGTTGCCCAGGCTGGTCTTGAGCTCCTAAGCTCAAGTGATTCACCCGCCTTGGCCTTCTAAAGTGCTGGGATTACAGTCATGAGAGCGCCCAGACTAGAAATGATTTTCTACGTAATGTTCTTATGTGATTGTTACTTATGTGTACAATATCCCCTCAAAGAATTAATACAGTGGGAACAGAAACCCTCCAGATCCCTGAATCTACTCAAGCCCCAGAGAGTTCCTCAAGTCTCTTAATTTTGAGGAAGTAGCTAAAAGATCCTCCCGAAGTCAATTAAAGCCACTGAGATCCACCCAAGAGCTGCCTCTGGGCCCTCACCAATGACTCAGCTACAGCCCAGGGGACAGCAGACCTGAGCTTCAGCACTTCATGTTAGATTGTTACCATTTTCAGGATCTTAAGGACAGCCAGCTCCCCCTTGCCTGCCATCTCTGCCCTCTCCTGTATTCTCATCCTCACACTGAACTACTCACAGTTCTGCAGCTGGTTACTCCTGATTCACCCTTCAAGAGAGCACTAGAGCATCTCTTGAGGGCAGACTTTCCTGACTTGAACCACTGGGTCTAGATGGGTGGCCCCTCCCAGCTGTTCCCAAAGTGGAAGCTTCCTCTTACACAGAGCTCAACAACAACACTGCATGGGGTTAGTTGCCTCTTTCTCCCAGGACACCAGTGGTTCTTGGGTATGCTCCCTATACCATCGGCATCAGCCTCAACTAAGAATTCTAAAGTGCAAATTCTAGGGCCCTATCCAAGACCCAGTGAATCAGAAAGCCTGGGAGTGGGGTCCAGCCATCTGGATTCTAGCAGCCCTGTGGATGGTGACTGGGATGCCCACTGAAGTTTGAAACTCCTTAAGGGAAGCACTGTGCTTCATTCTTCCTGTGCCTAATACAATCTCTGGCACATACCAAGATAGATAGCTAGATAGACATTGATTGATTGATTGGTTAGATGGAATCTCTCTGTTGTTGCCCATGCTGGAGTGCAGCGGCAGGATCTCAGCTCACTGCAACCTCTGTCTCCCAGGTTCAAATGATTCTCTTGCCTCAGTGTCCCCAGTAGCTGGAATTACAGCTGCCCACCACCACGCCCGGCTAATTTTTGTATTTTTAGTAGAGACAGGGTTTCACCATGTTGGCCAGGCTGGTCTCGAACTCCTGACTTCAGGTGATCCACCCACCTCGGCCTCCCAAAGTGCTGCGATTACAGATGTGAGCCACTGCGCCCAGTCATACATTTTAAACTGAAATAAAAATGCATGCAGTACAGTATCTAACTGGTGTTTCTTTGTTATTATTGTTTCTCTCCCAAAATGAACATGAGAAACAGTCATGAGTTTCAGGAGCCTACAAAGCCGTCAGCTCCTGGATTACAGAAGACCATCAATCAGAGACCATCACTACATTTTCTGCTGTTTCAAGTAGTGTCAGGACCTCTGAATCCAAATCATCCTTTACTCCAGCTGATACTGATACTTTTCTGGAGAAAGAGTAACAAGAGGAGCCCTAGGGAAATAGAGGGGCAATTTCCCAGTGCTGGGAGAACCCCTGAATTCCTTTAGCATTGGGAGCAGTTCTCCACCTGTGGCTCAAGAATTCCCAACCTCCTGACCAAGAACCACAACCCTTCCAAATGTGAGGTTGAATGTTTGCAACACAGGACTTTGAGACTGCTGCAAAGGTTAAAGTGTTACTGCAAAACACTATAAAGGAGAAATTTCTTTAAAGGGTGGCAGATTCTCCTAAAACAAAGCATAGTAAAACGAAAACTAAAGTAAATGCTGCAGTTACCATATCACAGGCATTTTTCAGATACAAAAGACTATAAGAGCCATTTAAAAACACTGTTTACTAAATGTTTAGCAAGAAAAATTATTTCAAGTTACCTTTCTAAAAAGCTGCTTTCTTTTGAAATCATGTTAATCGGCTTTGAATGCTGGACTAATGAGAGTCATCCCCCAACACATCTTGTGTCCATTAAGAAGGTCCAGCTAAAACACTCATTTAAAAAGCTAATTTTATCAGATACAAAATACCCAGAGGGTATGGCAGATTTCTCCTAAATTTTCTACTCAACACCATAAACAACCAAAAAGCCACACCATTCTTCAACCCTCCAATCCTCATACTTCCAGGGGCATGGGGACAAAGCTTTCCTTGCTATTAAGAGCAGCAACTGCTGTACTGGCTGAATTCAAGCAGCCCTGCGTTGGAACTGAAGTGGGATGGTTTCTTACCCCCATTCCACCACTCTGTAGTTAATGATCTTTCCAACCAAAATTGTTAGAAGTGAGAATCACGAATGCTAAAAACAAAAATAAACTTTAACTTAGGTTAAGACAACAGAGGACAAGGGAAAATGTTTCTCAAATTGGATTTAGAAACTAGAAAATACTTGGAGATTCTAGAAATGTCAGTCAGGCGCAATGAAGTTCACGGCTTGAAGTGACACACTGGGCCCGTACTAGAAGGGGCAGGGGACAGAGTAAACGTGTATCAGGTTTCAGCAGACCTCATGGAAAACTCCACTATGTCTTAACACAAACTTTATACTGCAATAAAGACCAGCAATTCACTACATGTCTTCAAACCAACAGTTCTGCTACATCTTTAAAATTAGTTTTTACCTCTTTCCACATAATGGTATGCCACATACCATTTCTTAACACTGAAAAAGAGAAAAATAAAATTTTGGTTAATACTGGTAATAAATTGAATCAGCTTCCTAAAATCCAAAAGCCTTCTCTTGGAATTCCATTTATTAATTCTACCATACCCTATCTTTGGCCATGATGGTGCAACACCATCATGGAACACCAATCCATGTACCTCTGTAACATATATACATTAACGCATACACATAAATGTTTATTGTATGTATATAAGTTATATCTACTTATTTTCAGCCCAGAAGAAAAAAAGCCTGCTGTTACACAATCTTCAAAAAAACTGCACAGCTGTGCGCAGTGGCTCACACCTGTAATCCTAACATTTTGGGAAGCCAAGGCAGGCAGATTGCTTGAGCTCAGAAGTTCGAGACTAGTCTGGGCAACATAGTGAAACCCATCTCTACTAAAAATACAATAATTAGTCGGGGTGGTGGTGTGTGCCTGTAGTCCCAGCTACTCAGGAGGCTGAGGTGGGGGATTCACCTGAGCCTGGGAGGTCAAAGCTACAGTGAGCCATGATCATGCCACTCCACTCCAGCTTGGGCAATAGGAGTGAGACCCCGTCTCAAAAAATTAAACAAACAAATAAAAAATTGATGTTATAGAAATCAAACGATAAAAAGCAGAAGAGGGAAGTAAGGAAACATTATAAATGAAGGACATGAATGCTTAGACTTTTTATGGACATAAAAACTGTCTAGTTCCTGAAAATTACAACCTTTTCTAACATTCTAAAATACACAAATCCTGTTCAAATCTTAATATCAGGACTAAAATTCTGTTCAATTTGTTTATTATTTTACTATTTCTTTGAATTATTTTATAGATCATCTTCTCAATTTATCTCAATACCATTCACTACTTATTTAAAATTCCTTAAATGCAGGCCTTACTCATAAGTTTTCCAGTAGAAAAAGTGATTCAGCCTGGGAACTCACCTATTGTTTTCTTTTTGTTAACTGCATTATCTGCCTTGTGTCGCTTCTGTTATAGAAAGAGAAAAAAATAGTTCTAACATTCAAAAGTTCCACATGAATAATTGAAACAGCAAACAAAGCAATCAAGAAATGACAGGGGACAAAGAAACTAACTGCCAGTAATGCTCATGCTATAAAATTCAGTTCGACGATTTTGTGATCTATCAGCACTCCCTGAGTTTAGAAGTGGTCTCCTCTGGTTTCAATTATTTCATTTTGGTTCTAGCACTTGGAAGTATGAAACTTTCTGCTCCTTGCTTTAGATCAGACTGAAATGATTATTCAGTGTGACAAACCCAGCAACAAACAGCCAACTTCATTTTCTTGATAAAGTAACTTTGCTTCAATGTGTACAGGTTAAGGATTCCTTATCTGACACGCTCAGGACAAGAAGTGTTTCAGATTTCAGATTGTTTCAGATCTTGGAGTATTTGCATATACCTAATGAGATATCTCTCGGAAGGGACCCACATCTAAACACGACATTTATTTATGTTTCATATTCACTTTATGCACATAACCTGAAGGTTATTTCATACAATATTTATAATAATTTTGTGCAGTCATCACATAAGGTCAGGTGTGAAGTCTTCCACTTGTGGCATCATGTCGGTGTACAAAAAAAGTTTTGGATTTGGAAGCATTTCAGATTTGGGGTTTTTGGATTTAGGGATGCTTAACCTGTATTATATTTATTTGCATGCCTGTTCCCAGAAAGATGTATATATTCTGTGAAAGCAAGGGTTTTGTATGTGTGTGTGTGTGAGAGAGAGAGAGAGAGAAAGGGAGAAGGAGAGGAAGATCCAGAGACAGAGAGACAGCACACACACACACACACACACACACACACACACACACACACACACACATGAGTGGAGACAGAACAAGAAAGAGAAAGAAAAGGAATATAGTTGTCATAGCCGATGAACTTGGAGACACACTAGGATGAGTGTGAGGGGAGAATATTCTTGTAAAGTTGCCTCAGGCACTGTAAAACAATGCTGCCATCCTAGACCGCAAGGCAATCCTTCATTTGCTACCCAAATTAGCAAGCTCTAAAGCAGGCTATAAGGAACATCAGTGATAAAAATCAATGGGGCTCCAGAGACCTAACATTTGAAAACAAAGTTTGAACTGTTCAGTATCACTGTACAGGTATTTAGGACACTCTGAGTATACATTCCTCCCCCCCCCAAAATACCATCAGGCATCTAGAGAGGCTGATTAAGCTATAGCTCAATTTCCTGCCTTAAATATATCATCCAAGACAACACACAAGTTATGATCTACTGCATACAATGATTTTATTATCCAAAAGCAAAAACTTACAAAATCTTCTACAATCTCTTTGATGCCTGCAATTGTTAAAATAATGATCAATGGCACCAGGGTGGTATATCTTCCTGTTGGAGATACATCTGGAATTTGCTGGAAGATAAGAGACCACAAGAAGGAAGTTGGCACATAAAAATCCTCTCCATGAAAAGGAAATTATGGCACTCATGGCTCACACTTTTGCAGTTCTGTTCCATTTCTGTTACTCAAAAATAATTACCTTACTTTAAAAACTACCTATGTATTTTACATATTTTTAAAAATTTTATCTAACATTGGTTATGTGTTTGGAACAGAAAAAGGCTTAGAAGTATAGCCCTACGGCCTCTTTGCAATGCCTCTTTCAGTCACTGCAATCATCCTTAAGGCCATACCAAAAGAACTCTCCCTGTAAACAAAGTCAAGCTTGTTCACTCTATCAAGCAAGAACTGGAGGGGGGAAACAAACTATATTCCAAGATTGTAACACTTTAGCAGTTAAGGAATCTTTTAGCAAAATCTCATCTTACATGTAATTAAGGTTGTGCATTCCAAGTAACTGTTGAAAAACCATTACCTGTAATAAGGCAATGAAGAGGAAGAAGGCATTAGCAGCTCTTCTAATCTGCTCATACAAGAATCGAGGTAGAAATGTCAACACGCTGTACTTCGCCGTACTGTAAGTGTAAAGAAAAATAATACCATCAGTTATAGATGTAAACTCTAAAACACAAGAGCAAGAAGTTTCAAAAGCTTTACAAACGGTTTTAAAAAATGTTTCAAAACTCAGGACAAGGAAATTGCTGTGTAACTTCTCCTAAAGAGCTTTATTTTGTAGAATGACATCCCTGATGAGAAAATCTTCCAATGAGGTCTTTGTTTTCCACACAAATGAGCTTCTTTAATTTTCACACAACATAAGCAGAGACATCTACCCACCTTCTAGGCGCTACATGCTAGGAACCACAGACAGAGCAGTCTGCAATGCTGCAGACTAGACTGCAAGGCAAAACTGAATAACACTTCGATGTTCCCTCTGGGTACCACCACAGATGTTTCATGCTTCAACCACACTCAAATAAATTACACCTGTGCTCACACCTTTGCTTCCACCTAGGACATCCTCTCCCTTCCAGTCTACCTGTCTCTCCATGACTAAAATGTCCTTCCTCCCACCCAATCTTACATCTTCCAGTAAGTCTGGTCAAATTTATGACTCTTCTTCATGCAAGCTCCCAGTACAGTGTTTACATCTATATTACATAGGTGTAAGGCTTTGCCTTGTATTTTGCCTATCCCCAGATTATGGGAACGACTAGAATGTTTACTTCAATCTCATATGTGCCTAGCACATAGCAGATAGTCAGTGAACAGTGAAATAACCCAAAGGCAAAATGAACCAAACCAGCTGTGGCTGCTCACAAGTTTTATTCAAGTTTGCACCATAAAAGTACCTATATGATTCCTAGCTCACCCTCTGAAGACATCACTCTGAGCCTATTCTTAATTACAATATATTCTAGCAAGATTACCTAGCAGGTTTTTAATATATAACAAAAAAGCACCACAATAGAAGGGAAAAGGGCTCAGGAGACAGAATACACCAGAGGCAAGGTACACTGCTGTGAGACCGGACAGCAACCAAGCCTGGAACAACAGAGTAAAACCAAAGCAGACTACTGAAAAATACAGCAACCAGAGGTCACTTGATGGAAGAAGAAATAGTTCCACTGTCAACAGTCCCATCTGCCCCTGCCTCAGAAAAATCATGCCCCATGGTACAATGGCCTCACTTTTCACAATACAGTGATTGGAGTTGTCCTCGAAGACAAAATCATTTTTAGTGCCTTCTACCTAAGGTGCTAAAGATGTATGTGATGTTATATGAAGACCACCTTTAAAAGAGTCAAAACTTAAAGAATATGAAACTTGAAGGACTATCCCTGAATTAGCTAGATATTTGCTGACATGGATCTCCTCCTTGTTTACATAGCCCTATGGCATAATAGGATGTCACTGTGGAACTTTGCCATACAGAATCAACTGGCTGACATTAAGCTAATTAAAAAGTTGGGAAAATATACCAAACTCATGTATGCGATCGTTCGCAATACAAAGTTTTCTTAACTACGGCATAGAAGACAAAATCAAATAGAATATCATGCATACCTCGACAGCAATCTTGACCAGTGAAATAAAGCAATCGACATTTATCAGCAAAAAACAAAAAGAAAGTTCACACACATTGTAAAATAAGAGTGTAGAAAGTATCTTGCAAGATGGTTTGATTATAACATTTGAACCTGAGATTCCATCTGTATAAAACAGATGGAATATGCACACAGCTGGCATATGACCCCAACTATGTATGAACATTTTCCACTTGAGCAAAATGCTGACTGTGCTTTGGGACCTATATATTCCTGAGAACCATGAAGATGGAGAGTTAAGGAGGAAAGGAATCCTGCTTGTGGCAAGAAATGAAATATAAGGGTGTAGAAGTGGAGAGGGAAATGCATACTTTTACTCTACTAGAACTAGAAAAATGAGCCCAAGTGCTTTCATCCTGAGATAGAGTAAGCGTGAGCAATAATTCAGAGAGACTAACAGTTACCCAATAAAAGTCTATTAATGTGGCATTAAAATAATTGCCAAAATATACAACCTCTAGCTGTCGTGTTACAGAATTAAAGATACAACACTACAAACAGCTAAAAGCAGGGCCTGTCAAAACAAGTCTACCAGAATATTTCAGGACAGTGATTTTCAAATATGAAGGTACACACCAGTCTCCCAGAGAGCTTGTTAAAATGCAGATTTTGATTCAGTAGGTCTGGGGTGGGCCTGAGATTCCGCATTTCTTTGTTTATTTATTTATTTATTACTATTTTTTTAGAGACGGGGTTTTTCCACGTTGGTCAGGCTGGTCTTGAACTCCCGGCCCTCAGGGGATCCATCTGTCTCAGCCTCCCAAAGTGCTGGGATTACAGGCATAAGCCCCCATGCCCGGCTGAGATTCCGCATTTCTAACAAGTTCCCAGGTGAGTTCAATGCTGCTGGTGCAATGACCACACTTTGAGTAGCAAGGATTTAGGATAGTTGCTGAGGAGATAAATTTATTCAGATTTCTTATTTGAATTCAATTCAGCAGAGCACTATAAGGTGTAATATAATTAAGTTTCTGGTTCTAAAATGTTGGCGTGGAAGCAAGTTTCTGGTTCCAAATGTTGGCATGGCTTCATTCCCCCAACAGAAAACAAAAACCAAATTTATAGCACTAAGGTTATCACTACCAATATCCCAGAACTAAAATATGAGGATGAGACAGTCCTCAGTGCCACAGAGAAGTGAAAAAGCTCCAAGCAGATGGTAAGAGAAGGGGACATCCATAGCCAAGATGCCCCTCTCTCCAATCCGCCGGCACCAAGCACATGGAAAATTTCTCCCTGACTCTCAGCTTAACACTGGAAAAAGTAAAATCAAGGTGACAAGCAGCTTCCCCATCATCCTGAGTTCCCTGGCAGGATACCTGTTCCTACCTCAACTCATAGGAAGCATGGGGATTGCCTGAAGGAAGAAATATCACTGGGTACAGCCAGAGACAAAGTGGGGAGGCTGGACTACTATCCCCAGCTCTCAAAACTTTGCTCCATAAGTTAGCCAAAGGAGATACCAAATTAGACTGTCTGTTTAGCAGCACCATGCTGTAGGAGGTTCATCTCATAGGTCCTCTGGGCACAAACCCCTACTTAACCTTCCCACACTGCTAGGATATCCCCTTTGGCACCATCCCCATCTGGAATGGCAGTGTTCCAATTGTTTATTAGAGCTGAGACAAACCTGGGCTTAAGGCACCATCTAATGCTGAAAAAGAGGCAGTAACCTAACAGAAAAAGAAAGAAAATTCAACAGGTAAATTACAATGACTCTCTAAGCAAATATATCCAATTTAAAAAAAGCCAGACAGAAAAGAATAAAATAACTTATTCTCCAATGCAAACACATAGACATACATTCATAAGTGACAAGAGCAAACAGGGAACCATAACTTCCCCCAAACAAATGAAGCAAGGAACCAGTGACTAACCTTAACAAGATGGCGATATGCAATCTCTCTAAACAAGCATTCAAAATAGCAGTTTTAAGGAAATTCAGTGATTTTCACAATAACCCAGAAAAGTAATTCAAAAATTTATTAGAGAAATTTAACAAAGAGATTGAAATAATAATAAAAACAAACAGAAATCTTCAAACTGAGAAATATATTTGATGCACTAAAAAACTCATTAGAGACTGGCAGTGGGAGAATGGATCAAGCAGACATAAGAGTATAAGAGCTCAAAGATAGGCAATTTGAAAACACATACGGAAGAAAAAATAATAAAAAGAAACAAAGATTGTCAACAAGATAAAGAAAATTACCTCAAAAGACAAAGTCTAAGTGTTCAAGAGGGAGTTAAATAAGAGCAAGAAGTAGAAAACTTTTTCAGAGAAACCATGGGAAACTTGAGAAAGAGATAAACATTCAGGTGCAGGAATGTCAGAGAACACCAAACAGATCTGACCCAACTAAGACTTCCCCAAGGCATGTAATAATCACATTCTCAAAGAGCAAGATAAAAGAGGCAAATAACATATAAAGAAACTTCAATTCATCTAGTGACAGACTTATCTATGGAAACCAAACAGGCCAGAAGGGAGTGGAACAAAATTTTCAAAGTGCTAGAAGAAAAAAAATTCCCATCCAAGAATACTGTATCCAGCAAAGCTCTCCTTCAACTATGAAGGAGAGATGAAGCCTTTTCCAGACAAACAAAAGCTGAGAGAATTTACCATCACCAGACCCATCTTACAAGAAATACTAAAGGAGCTTCTTCAATTTGAAAGGAAATAAAAGGAAATTAAAAAAAAAACACTAACAATAAATCAATAACAAGAGGAACCCTGGAAACTACACAAACACATAGAAATTAAACAACATGTTCCTCAACAAATTTCTTGAAACAAATGGAAATGGAAATATAACATACCAAAATCTATGGCATACAGCAAAATCAGTGGTAAGAGAGAAGTTTATAGCAATAAACACCTACATCAAAAAAGTAGAAAGACTTCAAATAAACAACTTAATAAAGCACCTTAAGGGATTAGAAAAACAAAAACAAACCAAACCCCAAATTAGTGGAAGAAAAGAAATAATAAAGATAAGAGCATAAATAAATAAAATTGAGACTAAAAAAAGTACAAAAGATCAATGAAACAAAAACTTGAATTTTTGAAAAGATAAGCAAAATTGACAAACCTTTAGTTGGACTAAGAAGAAAAGAGAGAAGACTCAAAACCAGAAATGAAAAATGCAACATAAAAACTGAGACCACAGGGGAAAAAAAATCATTAGCGACTACCATGAACAATTATGCACCAAGTTGGAAACCTAGAAAAAATGAATAAATTATAGGGCACATAAAACCTACCAAGACTGACCCATAAAGAGGCAGAAAACCTCAACCAATCAATAACAAGTAACTAAATCAGAGCCATAATAAGTCTCCCATTAAACAAAAGTCCAGGACCAGATGGTTTCATTGCTGAATTCTGTGAAACATTTAAAGAACTAATATCTAGCCAGGCAAGGTGGTGTGTGCCTGAAGTCCCAGCTACTCAGGAGGCTGCTGAGTTGGGAGGACCTAAGCCTGGTAGGTCAAGGTTGCAGTAAGCCAAGATTGCACCACTGCGCTCCAGCCTGGGCAATGAGAGTGACACCCTGACTCAAAAAAAAAAAAAAAAATCCTAAAGCCTTCCAAAAAAATTGAAGATCAGGGAATACTTCCAAACTCATTCTGTGAGGTCAGCATTACCCTGATACTAAAACCAGGCAAGAAAACCATAGTCCAATGTTACTGATGAACATAGATGCAAAAATTCTTTTTTGTTGTTGTTGTTTTTTGTTTTTGTTTTTGTTTTTGAGATGGAGTCTAGCCCTGACACCCAAGCTGGGGTCAGTGGCATGATCTCAGTTCACTGCAACCTGTACCACCTGGGTTCAAGCTAGTCTCCTGCCTCAGCCTCCAGAGTAACTGGTATTACAGGCACATGCCACCACTCCTGGCTATCTTTTTGTATTTTTAGTAGAGACAGGGTTTCACCACGTTGGCCAGGCTGGTCTTGAACTCCTGATCTCAAGTGATTCACCCACCTCGACCTCCCAAACTGCTGGGATTACAGGCATGAGCCACCACACCCAGCTAGTAGGTGCAAAAATTCTTAACAAAATACTAGCAAAATGAATATTAAAAAGATTATTCACCATGATCAAGTGGAATTCTTCTCAGGGATGCAAGGATGGTTCAACATATACAAATCTATAAATTTATATGACATTAACAGAACCAAGAACAAAAACTATGTGATCATTTCAGTAGACACTGAAAAAAGTATTTGACAAAAGTCAACATCTCTTTATGATAAAAGCCCTCAACAAACTAGATATAGAAGAAACATACTTCAAAATATTAATGGGCATACATGACAAACCCACAACCAACATCATACTGAATTGGGAAAAATTGAAAGCCTTTCCTCTAAGATCTGGAACATGCTAAGGATGCCCACTTTCACCACTGTTATTCGATGCAGTATTGGAAATCCCAACCAGGGAAATTAGGCAAGAGAAAGAAATAAAAGGCATCCAAACTGGAAAGGAAAAAGTCAAATTATCCTTGTTCACAGAGGACATGATCGTAAGTTGCAGAATACAAAATCAATATATAAAAATCAGTAGCATTTCTATATGCCAACAGCAAACAATCTGAAAAATAAAGAAAACA
Organism: Cheracebus regulus; assembly: GCA_963574635.1. Taxonomy (NCBI): domain Eukaryota; kingdom Metazoa; phylum Chordata; class Mammalia; order Primates; family Pitheciidae; genus Cheracebus; species Cheracebus regulus. Next base: position 24,519 of record CAUYQU010007303.1, read on the forward strand.
ATATCAGTTACAGTAGCTACAAAGAACATAAAATACCTAGGAATCACTTTCACCAGAAAAGTAAAGAATCTTTATAAGAAAAACTACTAACACACTGATATAATAAATTGAAGAGGACACCAAAGAATGGAAAGATATTCCATGTTCATGGATTAGAATTAATATTGTTCAAGTGACAACACTACTCAAAGCAAATTACAGATTCAATATAATCCCTATCAAAATACCAATAACATTCTTCACAGAAACAGAAAAAAAATCCTAACGTTTATATGGAACCACAAATCTTGAATAGCCAAAGCAATCCTGAGCAAAAAGAACAAAGCTGGAGGCATTACACTACCTGACTTCAAAATATGCCACAAAGCTATAGTAACCAAATCAGCATGGTACTGGCATACAAATGAACACACAGACCAATGGAACAGAAGAGAGAAGCCACTGGGAGGCCAAGGTAGGAGAACCACTTGAGGCTTGAAATTTGACACCAGCAACATAGTGAGACCCCATCTATTAAAAAAAGAGAAATAGAGAGAACCCAGATATATAGTCATGCACCAAGAATATACAGTAGGAAAAGGACAATTTCTTCCACAAATGATGCTGGAGAAACTGGTAATTATATACCAAAGAAGAAATCCAGAGCCCTATCTCTCATCATACAAAAATCGAGTAAAAACAGATTAAAGGCTCAAATCTAAGACCTGAAGCTGGAAATTACTAAAATAAAACATTGGAGAAATACTCCAGGACATTGTCTAGACAAAGATTTTTTTGTATAAGGCTTCAAAAGCACAGGCAACCAAACCAAGAATACACAAATAAGGTTACGTAAAGCTAAAAACCTTCTGCAGAACAAAGAAAACAATCAGCAAAGAGACAACCCACAGAATGGGAGAAAATACAACCTATCCATCTGACAAGGGATATATAAGGAGAATATAACCAGAATATAATAAGGAGCTCAAACAACTCAACAGCAAAAATAAATAAAGAAATATGGTTTAAAAATGGACAAAAGATCTGAATAGACATATATCAAAAGAGACATACAAATGGCCAACAGGAAAATGCTTAACATCACTAATTATCAGAAAATCGCAAATCAAAACCAGAATGAGATATCATCTCACCACCGTGTAAATGACTATTATAAAAGAGACAGGGAAGATTGAATGCTGGCAAGGATATGCAGAAAATGAAACCCTTGCACACTGATGGTGGGAAAGTAAGTTAGTACAGCCAGTATAGAAAACAGCATGGAGCTTCCTCAAAAAACCAAAAATAGGACTGCCATATAATCCAGCAATTCCACTGCTGGCTATAGATCCAAAAGAAAGAAAATCAATATATCAAAGAGATATCTGCACTGGCAAATTTATTGCAGCACTATTGAGAATATTCACAATAGTGAAAATATAGAATCAACCTAAGTGGCCATCAGTGGATGAATGCATAAAGAAAATGTGGCATATATACACAATGGAGTACTATTCAGCCACAAAAAAGAACAAGATCCTGTCATTTGCAGCAACATAAATGGAACTGGAGGTCATAAGCCAGGCATAGAAAGACAAATATCACATGTTCTCACTCATATGTTAGAGCTTGAAAAGTGGATCCCATGAAGAGGGCAGACTGGTGGTGACCAGAGGCCAGGAAGGGTAGCACAGAAGAAGAGATGAAGAGAGGTCGATTAATGGGTACAGACACACAGTTAGGTAGAGAAAATAAGAGCTGGTATTTGAAAGATCAGCAGGATGACTATAGTTTACAATAATCTGTCATACACTTCAAAATATCTAGAAGATAATAATTCAAAATATCTAGAAGAGAATAATTCAAATGTTCCTAACATAAAAAAAAGAATATTTAAGGCACTGATATCCCAATTACCTTGATTTGATCTTTACACATTATATGAATGTATCAAATTATCACATGCACCTTTAAAATATGTGTTAATACAACTATTATGTAGCAATTTTTTTAATGTAATAAGATGGGACATGTTTTACCATTCACTCTGCCAGGAGAAAAACATCTCCAGGAGTAAATGGGTGAATGACAGAACTTCCCAACAGGATAGTTTATTCACCCAAGTAAATAAGCCACCTCTCCCCTAAAGACATTCCCAGTCGTGGGATGAAACGCATGTGTCTGCGTCGCTGCCCTCCCAGCTATCACAGCAAGGAGGGGCTCTAGCTGCATGGAAACCCAAGACCCTAGAGCTTGGGTGCTGGAGATAAAAGACCAGGAGCAAACAGGAACATTTCTCTATGATTCACTCTGTCTCCCTCTAAACATGAGGCCAGTGTTTCCTGAAATTGGGTGACATGAAGATGTCTGAGGTTTATCAAAAATTCATCCATCCATTCATTCATCCATCCACCATGTGCAATAGATATTTCCTCAGCCCTAATTATGCACTCGGGTGGTGTGCCTGGCCCTGAAGATACTGAAGGGAACCAGGTGGTCAGAAACACACACCCGCAAGGAGATTGTACTCTAAAGGAGAAATGAGATTTTAAAAAAATAAATAGAACACATATCAGCATAGATGGTGATGAATACTACAGAGGAAAACAAGTCAGGGAAGGAGGATACAGAAGCGTACACCTGCTAGGGCTGGGAGGAAGAGATTGTTTTCAACAGAGTGGCAAGGGGAGGTTTCACTGAGAAGGTGAACTGTGAACTAAGCCCTAAAGGAGGTGAAGGAGCAAGGAGCAAGTCTCATGGACACACAGGGAAGAGCTTTGCAGAGGGAGGGGACAGCAGGTGCAGAAACAGCAAGGTGGGAGAGCTCCCATTGCTCCTCCTGTAGGAAGGACAGTGAAGAGCCCAATTTGGGCAAGTGGAGATGGAGAAGTATGAAGAGAACTGAAATGGACAGGAAGAAGGGCCAGCGCATTGGCCTTGTCACTCATGTCGTCGCACTGGCCTTTTTCCTTCGGGAGATGGGAAGGTCTGGAGGCTTTCCAGGAGAGGACAAAACCTGAAAATAGGGAGAGATCCAAGATGGCCAATTAGCAACAGCTCAGGAATGTAGCTCCCAGTGAAAGCGCAGAGAACGAGTGGACGCCGCACTTTCCGACGAACTTTTGTTGCCCACAGACCGGGAGATTCCCGGCAGAGGAGCCACACGGGTCGCCAGCGCGATTCTTTTGGCCGGCGCGGCGCTTCTCAGTGCGGCGTGTACGGGACTGGTTGCCCTTTTAGTCGGGCTCGGCCGGTCCCATCCCCACAAGGAGAACAGCAATTGGAAGCGCTGAGGACGGAGAAAGCACAGCTGAACCCGGGAAGGCCCAGCTCTGT